>JBBPNX010000422.1:0-20589 GCA_038091155.1 Harrya chromipes | reverse complement strand
TCTTAGGACTAGTATCAGTCGTTTCATAAATGTTGGGATGAGTTAGGGGGCGGCTGATAGCAGTTCGACGTTGTCCTTGCTTTTGGCCGTGGGAAGACCGACCATGATCCCGGGGCCCGAACTTGAGAGACAGGTTCACTCAGGCAACAACGTATTGGGCCAATAAGTGCAGGTCCTACCTTCGAAACAACCCAAGGCGGTCCGTCTTTCAAAGAATGAGGCATCTTGCGACAAGCCAAGGTCACACTTTGTGAACTCCGCACGGTGCCGAGTCAATTATTCCAACCGTCAGTAACGTCTCGACCTTTACTTCTCTAGTTCGCTTTTTCTCAGTGGGTTCATCCACAGTTCTTCCCCACCTATCCATCCGCTCTGATTTTCCCCGAGGCGACCGTGACTGATCCACGATCACTCTTTCTTACTCCATCTTTTCGACTGCCAGCTTCGTCATTCCACAGCCATTTCCAGCTGCATTTTAGGCGCAAATTCTAGGATCGCAGTAAAGGACCGGGGTCGCTCTCGCTCTCCTCCAACGATAGCCATGGTGTCTTCGCCTCAACCTAGAAGATACGATTTCGAATGATCGGTAGCCTTTTGATTGGCTCACAGCGCACTCCTTACTGGCCCACATAGTGAGGTCTTTTGTGCCCCTGCAAAACTTTTGCTCCAGTCGACGATTGTCAAGGATTCGTTGATGTAGCGTCACATGGGGACGCATTGGTGAGCCCTTCCGACCTGCTACTTTGTTCTTCGTTTTCACCCCCTTGGTCCACCCCATTCCGTTCAGAGACGTCATCTTATGTAATCGGAGAGGTACACTTTATGGCCCGCATACTATCGATATCCCCCGTTTTCGGTCTGTTTCCATCTTTTTGGTCTTCACCGATTGAACGTCGCGAGCTAAGCACTCAGAACATGAAGCAGATCCTTAATCTAACCTGTCTCTGTGGTCAACGATACAAGCCGACTGTTTTGGAGGGGAGAACGCGGGGACATTTCTCATCCTAAGTTTACATGACCGATCTTCCGGGACTTTGAGCACTTGCAGGCATGGTCCACGATCAGTTGGTCTCGGGCGTCCTGAGCGGCGAGTGGCCTTATTCTGAAAGCGTCTCTTCTTGCCGTTTATGACTGCTTCAGCGGCTCGATGTATCCTTCCTTTGATCCCCAGTGACCGCCTTCCTTGCTGAAATCTAAGCATACACGGCTCGCTTTGCGTGTCGTTGGACATCCAGAAGGAGATTTTATGCTCCGCCCGCCTCCGACTGCTCGATTATACGAATGTCAATGCCACGACTCGCGCCTGCATCATTCTCCGTGCCATTTCCGTAGCTCCACAACTGACGTGAGGTACCCTGTGATGAGGTGAGGTGTTTTGTCGTATTTGCAGGTAGACGCTGCTGATTTTTGTCATCGACCAATTCTTGTCAATGGGCGCCCCTTTCAACTTACGGATAAGTTGATGCGGGTCACTTGATCCATCCAAGCTAGGACTCTACATGTAATACGCTCTCTAATTTTGCGGTGAGATTAATACGAGCTACGAATGGCAATCTGACAGGCGTACGGTATCAGCCTACTGAGTAGGAGCAGGCGGAAAACGTGCCAGCCTCGTACGTTCGGTTTTAAGGACCTCAATCCTTCACTTTTTGAATCATTCACTTCTTTGGAAGCCTTCCCAAGTTAACCAACGACTGGGTGGCACTGGTCCCAGATTAGCGAGTTGCGCGTGTGTACGCGGGAGCTGGAGGGATGGTGAAAACTCTGTCCGTGTTATGAAGGTAGTGTTCCTCGACGCTCCCTTGTGGTCACGGTGCATGGTATTCGAACAATATGTTGATGAACGACACTTTGTGGAACAATATTCTCCGGTGTTCTCGCCTTTTCCCATGCTTTTGAGGTTCGTGACAGTGTACAGTGTCAACGTGATACCGCAGCAAGTTGGCTGATTCTGGAATTCCCCACCAAATGAATCGTTTCCTCTTCCCCTCGCCTAAACAGGCTGCTGTGGCCCGAGTAAGACCAGTTCCAGAGCGATGGACGCCAGTTCTGTCAAGGCACTCACTCGCCAACGAGTTGCCATCACATTCCCTTCTCTCGTGGGCCCACTGGCAATAGGTGTGCATATACTCTAAGGTGAACAGTCTATTCAGGTGATTCCTTCCTATCAAAACGGTTTCATCTCATAAAATGAGGATTTTCGCGAGTCATCCTGGCGGACACTTCGTCTCTGCAAAGGTGTTGTAGATCACGCTCATGGGCAATGAATCACTGAACTTAGTTTTACGCAGAATCCAGTCTGTCTTGGGGCCAATTGCACAATCAGGCCATCGGTCCAGTTGACGCAGTTCGTGCACCTGTAGATTTTACACGCCGCACATTCTGGCTGCGAGGCTCATTCGTTAACTCCGGCCTCCATAGTAATCCAGTGAGATTGCATCTTTGAAGGTCTGTTCGATGGGGTTCTGATGCTCCATCAAATATATTGCCACCTTTCGATGCTCCCGTGGCCATCGGTCCAACCCAATATGTATAGCGACGCGCGCGCAGGTTTTGGTCTGTCCGATTGGACCGGAATCTTTTCGTTATCTCTGATCCCACGCTCATAGGTTACCACTACCTCCAGAAAGTGAACATCACTGCAATGATCGCAAATTCAAGGGATGATGAGTCGGTGAACGACGGTGATACGTGCGCTGCGAAGTACCCTCAACCCTGCCGGACCCACACAAGCTCATACCAGTTGATTGCAAGGTGGATATTAATTTGTTGCGGTGTTGCGAAGGGAAAGTGGGTCAAATCAAGGTCAAATCACAATTACCCATGGCCATGAAGGTCCCAAGAATTTTCGAAACAATGGAACGCAACTAGCCTGAGGACCTTGCTTCGCCCCATTCTCATGAGAAAGAACTTACGGCTGCCGGTCCCCCGGCGTCGTGTGCCGTCATCGAGGCACGCCATCGTAGATAAGACGGTCTCGGTGATTCGGATGATGAGATGGATATTTGATGTCAGTTGACTTCCTAACACACGTCTCTTGTTCAGAAACAAACAAAGTCGCCGGATGATCAGAGTCATTTTTGACGTGAAGGACTCGAGAGGTGCGCAACATGTCAATTTGATGACTAGCATTAGTCGTGTGGCGCCACAAACCTTCGTCAAGGACAACCAACTGAGGGACGTGATAACGATATCACACACGCGTCCTCAGGGTCGACAATTTCCTCTGGGCCAACTGGGGAGACCATTGTTTGGATACTGCATCAAATCCCTGTCGGAACTAAAACCTGGCCGTGATACCGTCCGACTCGGATACCCGGTGAGTTAGCGGTGATAATTGAAATACTGATACTGAATAAGGAGGATTCCGGAATGCCGCGCGACGAAGATTCCATATGTATAGTGAAAACTTCTTGGCACCGACGCTCGATACATAAGCCTGTGGTACGAATCAGGGACCACGTTTCGGGGGACACGGACACGCAACACTCAGCCGCCGGAGAACTGTCGTTGGTTCCGGTTAGCCCATACTGTCGAGAAAGATAGAGTTGCCAGGTGGGCATATTTCATCCCTACTCCTCTTTACACGCTCACTCTTTGCTGAAAAGTTTGAAACAGCCAGGTGCTGACATTCCTCTCGACGTGCACGCTATGTCATCCGATTTAGTTCCCATTTTGCAAGCTTTGCAATTGAACAACTATGTATCCAGTACGATCGCTCAGGATTCCCCTTACTCAGTCGTCATTCTCACACAAATACAGTTGCGCTAGTTGTCGCTGTGGGATATGATTATAGTAAGCCGTGCCTTTTCTATTCCGCCCTCATCGCGAGGTAACAATTGGAAATCCGTCCTCCAGTCCTCACGTTGTCGAGAGAGGTATTCTTCTCTATTTTCTCCTTGTGTACTCACCCAATGATGCGCCGAAGATAGAGTATGTTTGGGTAGGTGAAAAACGACTCGAGCAGATGCGCAATCTCTGATAGCCCTGTAGTGCAAGCGCTGGACCTGGGTTTCCACAATATTCGTCGTTGTACGCATGGGTTTCATTGGGCAATTTGGTACGTTGTCGAACTAACTTCCCTTACAGGTTCGCTATTCTGGTCTTTGTTGGGCTATGTAAGTGTATCTTCGCTATGACCCATATTGCTTGACATGCTCAATCAAGATTTCTCCAAGGACGAATGGGCTTGGTATGTTCAAACCGATATTTTGGTGTCAATTAGAAATGACAGAAATGCATTTGCAGTCGGAAGTACCTTTATACCTGGCCCGCTCAATGTAAGTCTTTCTGGTTTCTCGCAGCTACCCAGCAGTAAATAATTGAATTTTCATAGGTGTAAGTTTTTGAGTTCCTTCGAAAAGGCCGTGTCGTTCATAATCAAACAGGTGTAAGTACAATGATTGATATCCTCAACGCCAGCGCTACGTGTGTTTACACATCTCAAAGGTAGCGCACTGTTTCTGGTATCTTGTTGGGCGTTTCCTGTGTTCATGTGTGCCGCTGATGGTGAGTTGAAACTTCCTGATTCTATTTGCACTTTTGATTTCAAGTACAGTGGTGATGATTCTACGTGTCTATGCAATGTGGAGTCGATCCGGGATAGTACTCAGTATCCTTCTATTGGTCTATCTACCACAAGTTATCACTTCCTTTGTTTTCCCAGCCATCTACAATGTTCCTGCTAGCCACTTCACAGGTATGACTCGGATTTAATACAACGTTGACCTTATATCTCTTATGCAATCCTTCTCTAGCGACTGTCGAACAAATCCTCGGTTACTCTTTCTGTAGCGGGTCATTTCATAATGTCCCACAACTTCTCGGCATATATATTACGACTCCACGACTTGCTCTCAGCGCCATACTGTTGATTCTTGCTCTCTACCAAACCGTTAGCCAATCATTTGTGTTGTATAAGGCAACCAAGCGATGGCAGCCCAACCAATATATAAAGCAGCTCGCCAGGGATGGGATTATTTATTTCATTATGTATGCACCCGTCCTTTCTCATCCATTGTCACGATCCCCTTCTGCCACCTTAATCTCGCGTAGAACTAACATTTTCATCTGACCTCGTAGGAACACATTTTACAACGTTTCTGTCTTGATACTCAACTCGCCTACCACAAGCACAGTAAACGATCCTTATATCGCTTTTTTGACGCTGGCTTGTGACCTCGCGGTGTGTCCCATCATGCCTCGGTTCATCATCAACGTGCGAGAGCTGTTTGACCGTGATGGGCGTGGGCACCGGGAGGGCATCGACACCGGATTCGGCGTGTTTTCTGCATCACATACGATCGCGTTTGCGGACGTCTCGGGACAGGATCAGACGGTCGTGGGGAGTGACGCGGACGGATCAGATGTGGTTGGATTGGTGGTGGTTGGAAATGGTGCACGTCACGTAGTATGAGGGATTCGGTTCCGCGCTCAAAGGATGAGTGATGGAGGTGAACGACCGCGATGGTTTCCTTGGTACGATCTATACAACTGTCTCGTTTGTTTGTTTGTTGTACGAATACTTGTTGAGCTTGACACGAGTCCAAAGCAAACGTCGAACATTGGGCATTGCCGCCCATGCCTGTTCATCACTTCGTATCGAAACTGAGCGCTGAGCCACTGCATGTTTTGGAACTAACTAGAGTGACAATTCGGACTCACCGTAACGGTGAGATTTCCAGACCATTATGTACGTGGCGTCCCCGAGTTTCAACTTCGAAGCTTCTCCATCCGTCAGTCAATAATTCTTCGACACAGAGACACATTCGCATCCGCTCCAGACGCAGCTTGTCGCTAGTCTGGTGACCAATCCTGTCTTTGAGGTTTGAGGTCACGGTGGGCAAACCGTCGATAGACGATCTATCGACAGCTCGACGG
Organism: Harrya chromipes; assembly: GCA_038091155.1. Lineage (NCBI taxonomy): Eukaryota > Fungi > Basidiomycota > Agaricomycetes > Boletales > Boletaceae > Harrya > Harrya chromipes. Next base: position 14,709 of record JBBPNX010000422.1, on the reverse strand, counting down.
CTCGACGGCTTTGCCTCTTTTAGACGGGCTGGTCACCAACTACTGGGTTATTAGCAGGAACTACCAGAGTTGCATTTACGTTTTGCACTTGCGGTAGCATACTTTGCTAGACAGTTTCGCGGTAGTCTCAGGGTGTCTATCATGCCAAGGACAACGATGGGCTAATCCCTGACACGATCAACACCCGGCGTCCACTGGCACACTGTCAGGACCTGTTGAACCTGTCAAGCCCAGTGAGTTTCCGATTTTTCAAATAAAATACCAAAGTACGAACCGTATTTTCAAATGTGGCATGCCTCGCCGCAGCCTCGGTGGACATGGCTGTTCGGGTGCGCGAGGCACGCGCCATCATAGGAAGTGGGGTCATGCGGTTTCTGATGAGCGAACAACGCCAACTTCCATCAGATTCAGAAGCTCCCCATGCTGTAGATTCCAGAACACATAACCGTAAACGGTAATATTTACGTAAGTGATAGGAGGCGTAAACAAGCGTAAACCCCCCTTCCACCCGGATCGGCCAGTGCCAATGTTTGCTCTCGATTAGTTGAACGTACGGATGCTTATCATGATTTCCAGAACAACTTCAGAGAGATTAGCCGCTTTTTCGAGTGCGGGTTCGCTCAAATTGGACGGATTACAACTAGGCGCGTACCCTTCGAATTGAACAAATCATTGAATCGGAACTGTGATCATAAAGGCAACAGCGTCTTAGTTCGTGCGTGTGCTATCCTGTATATCTTGACGGTAAGTTTTTACCATGTCGCCATATTATATGAATGCATTGTGCCATAAATAGACAAACTGAACCGAGCTTCTAAGACGGTGGTGGATATAAACGGGCCCCATGATGGCAGCTTGCCAAGAGATGCTCCCATTTCCGGATCTTTATCAAGGCTATTTATTACTGGAAAGAAGTCGCTCTTCATCTCGACGAAGTCATGTCTTCCGACTCGTTATCTACTCTATGGTCCCTTCGGCAGATTGACTATGCATCCGGTGAGTCTGATTACGAAGTTGTCGATGTCTAATCTTACAAGACAACACAGTTTCATTAATCACTGCTGTTGGATATGATTATAGTGGGTGATCCATCGTACACTCGTCCTTCATCTTGGGTTGACTGATGCAATTGCGTGGTTGTTGGCTAGTCCTCACATTTTCGGGAGAGGTATTCTTTTTGTTGTTACTTTCATTTCCCTACTAACGATCTGCTTAGATAGACTATGTATGGGTGAGAGCGAAAGTACTATTACTGTAAAAGCATCAAGTCCGAACCAAGAATCGCACAGTGTAAGCGCTGGACTTGGTCTCCACAATGTTCGTCATTGTGTGTATCAGCCTAATCACATGTTCCACTCTACATTTACGAAGTAATCTTCACCTAGATTCGCTATCTCGGTCTTTCTTGGGCTATGTAGGTGTCGACCGTGCTAAAGAAATCGAACTTTTGGCTGAGTCACAATCATACTCAAGTTTGAGTGGAATTAGTAAGTTTGCGCCAAAATTCCGGCTAATTGTACTGACCAAGTGATTCCAGCTGGTAGTTCCTTTGTCTACGGCCCTGTGAAAGTCAGTTTTTGTGCATTTTGTCTGATCCACCGTTAATGATTGCGATCCGATAGACGCGTGTGTCTCAGTTTTACTAACAATTCTACCTATCTAACAATCAAGCAGGTGTAAGTGCCTCGCTTCAAGCCCATAACAAATCTCAGAGTGGACGTTCTAAAGGCATTGCATTATATCTCACGGCCCAGTGGGCCTTCCAAGTGTTCCTTGCTGTCGCTGATGGTAAGTGACTACGCCACCAGATTATTCCTTCTTGCATGACTTATCTTCATTACAGTGGTCATGATCTTGTGTGTATGGGCAATGTGGAATCGATCCAGGAGGATCCTCTGTGTTCTCCTGCTCAGTTATGTGACAGATGTTGCCCTTTCCTTTGTATTCGCAGGGATATACTACAACCCCACCACCCAGTTATCAGGTATGTGTCATGTACATTCGAGGGATAAATCCGTTGTTGAGGCTCTACTACCATTTTCTTCAGGGCAAACGCTGGATTCCACGCGTTGCGATTACTCGATCAATGTGCCACCTTATGCGCAGGAGCTTTATACTATTCCGCGATTCGTTTTCGTTGCACTATTGTTAATCCTCGCTGTCGTCCAATTCTTGAAGCACTCTGCTCTCATGCACAGAGTGACAAAACGGTGGATGCTCTACCGGTACTTGTGGGTCTTGGTGATCGAGATGGTTGTTGTTTACTTTGTTTTGTGTGTCCCTCTTGGTTCCGTGACCTACTAAGCTTTGACTTATTTTTTACTTTACTTATGTAGGAACGTGCTCTTCGGCATCACCGCTGCGATCAAAGGTGATCTTTCACTCGACAATACCTCAACGTGCATCCTGGCCACATTTTGCATTATCTTCATATGCCCTGTGGTTCCTCGGTCTATTATCAAGTTGCGGGAGATGTATGAGAATGACGTCCGTTCCCGCCGGCCAGAAGATCCTGACACCTTTTTTACTGTGTTGTCACAATTGATGGAAGTCGACCAGAGGGGAGATCCGGAGGTCGGCGTCGGCGAGGAGATACAGCTCGAGTTGGTCAGAGACAGCCGTGAGAATAGAGTAGGGTTCAGTTGGTGGATGTCGTAACTTGGAGCTCGAGTCATGCCACAGTGCGCAGGCGATGCGGCAATGCGGCAACTGCCACGCATGATCCTAATCAATTGATCCAAAATTGATCAACCCCATTATTCAATGGAGGGGCCACGAGTTCCCGCCACAGAAACATCGCGAGAAGCACCCGTCCAACCTGGAAGATCGTCGTCGCCCGGTAAGTCCTTGGTTCCAGCCTTCTACAGCATTCATAACCCCCATGACAACGTCGTGACCGACCTCGTGGTGACCCTTCTTAAGACTTCTCTTGAAGGCGGCGCTACAGGGTTGACAGTGGTCCGCCATGACTCAGTCATCCTTTAAACCCCCCAACATTTTCTCGGACGGTGATTCCCAAACAGACGAGACCTCCAATTCCAGCGTCGACAAGGGTAAACGAAAGGCAGAAGGTGTGTCTCGCGAACTTGAATCGTTCCAGAGACTGACGCGGGCGGCGCGTTTCTAGAGCCCTTGGAAAGGGATGGATTCGACTATCACGACCAAACTTCTAATTACCTGGCACACGCTCGTATTCACGTCTCTTTGTCAGACTCGGAGACAGCGTCCGAGTTTGGATCTGACTCAACGCCTTCTCCACCTTTGATGCGTGTCGCGGATGGACTCGACTCTGATGGCAACGCAAGCCTTTACCAGTCCGTCAATGGAGAACGCTTATTGGAGGATCAGGTATGTCTATTCAACCCAATCCCCACTGGAATCTCGAATTCGAACTCGGGTCGGTAGATGGATATAGACACTTCTCAACGTGATGAATTGGACTTGGCTTATTTCATCAAAGGCATGTATCGCGTCCTCGACCTTATATCAGAGCAAGGCAGTGGTGGTCTTGGTGAGTATCTCAGTCAACCTGTCATGGCGTGTATGCTCTGATGCTGGATCCGGTTTCAGTCGACAAGATTATCATTTCCCAAGACTCGCTCGAGGCATTTGTAAACGCCGTTTGCCCGGGTGCGTACGCGTCGATGACGAAAGTCAACTTTAAGATCCTTGACAATTACGCCATCAAACCTGTCGGTATCTACGGGAGCAAAGAGCAAATTGTCCGATTTCTGTCACAGCTTGGCGCGATCGATGACGCCACGTACGTCGACCACCCCTCATTGTCCACTCTTGTAATTTTGATATCCTATCCTCATAGTATGGCCCAGCTGCTCATTGATCCCGAAACCCAACTGCGCACGCAGCCAACCCTTCGTTCGGGCCTGTATATCGTCACGACGCCCGAGCAAATTGGGGGATCTCATCAGATCTTTGTTCTTTATTGGCCCGAGCAAACAACTTGGGACGACTCTGCGGCGTCTTCCGTTCGTCGTAATCGTATCACGTTTATGAGGTTCGTTGTGTCTACCTCGCCTGATAACGCCAATGACCCAATCTATCTCGTAGGTACCTGACGAAGATGTGTGATCAAATCGTGTCTCTGATCTCACCCGAACATGCGGGATCGATCCAGTGGGGTGAAGAGGATGGCGAAAATGATAACGATGATGATATGTTCGGAATCGACCAGGATGAGTCGGACCGGATGTTTACATTTGAAGTCTCACAGACCAACGAGAAGGAGGAGTCCGTGACTGTACGCGAAGGCTTCAAGGTCAGTTCAGTCTGTGATTGCGCTCGACGTCGTCTTTGCCCACAATAACTGACCAATGTTATTGCAATTATAGGCTGTCTCGAATGCTATCGCACTTCCTGAAATACTCGTCGAAGATGCGGATCCAACCAAACCCGTGCCTATCACATCACATCTACTTTTCGGAGAAACAACACAAGGATTCATGACGGTGGAATGTCGAGAGTCCAGGGTCGCGCACGAGACGTTCAAATGGCGTTCTATTCCACGCTTACAATTCGAGGGATATCTGTGGGTGCCCCCCTTCGAACAACCATGTTCTCCGACTAATCTCTTGTCTGACTCCAGAATGTCCGACCGCTTGCACTTCAACGAGCAGTTGGACGGGGAGGCTTTAGACATCTTGATTCGCTCCGGGCTAGAGAAGCGCTTTCCAGACGAATGTAGGCGATGGAAGCACGAGGCCATTGCCGTGCGAAGCATGACGGACTCCAACATGAAGAAGGAGATCGAGCAGATCTCCACAAGGTTGCAACAAGCACTCCCGGCACTCCGAAGGTCGATATTCGAAGCGTGTATAGATGAGGTGTTAAGAATGTATCCGTGAGTAGGGCGTGTCTTTGAAAGTGCTTTCGACAACTGTGTGTTCACTCTGGGAATTTCAGATTCTTTGATCGAGAGATATTTGTTTTTCAAGGAGAGAACGAGAGCCCTTCAGATGATTCAGGTATCAAGTCTCACTTCTACAATTGATGTCAACGTGTATTTATGCTGGCCGTTCAGAACCGCTCTCTGAGCTCCTGAATCCCCATCCAAATGCAATTAACGAGGTTACTCGTCAGCTCAAGTCATTACGACATATCTCCAACCAAGATTTTCGAGAGGCCAAGAACCGTATCTCTTTGTTCAAGGCATTTGGGACGCTCTTGGAACGGCAAAACATGAAACTGGACGAACGAGCGCGCGCGCGCGTATTACAAGCTGTCTTGGAGGGAGACGTGGAGCAAGCCAAAGCCAGTATAAAGAAGAACGATGCGGGCGGTGCTAAGTTCAATTGGATTTCGTCCAAGATAATCGCATTCTTGCCAGGAGCGAGTGACATGGGAATCGAGTTCGACAATCTCCTCCGCCGCGCGACAGCCACAGCATCAAAGATCAACTACGATCAATTTTGGAGTCACTTGGACCAAGACGTGGAGCAGTATGCACAGGAATTTCCGATGTTCAAGGAGTGGGCGGACCAGGCAAAAGGAAAAGCATACGAGCACCTGCAGGATGCCATCCCGAAGCTGGTAAAGAAGCTCACACCAGCAATACACAGGATACAAGAGGATGATTGTACTGGGAGCATCAGGCGTAATCATGAGGAGAGAGAGAAGGAAGAGCAGGACGAGCTGAGAGTGAACTTGATCAAGCGCCTGAACGGGTTGTCTGCGCGCGCGGTGTCCTTGTGCGTCTTCATCCCCTTCCGAATGGTTAATCGTAGTCCAATGCTGACCTTGTTTGTAGACACACCCTGTCCATCGAGGGAGTTCGAGAGGAGCGTCAGTGGCATGTAATGTCAACGTCGTATTCAATCTCGGGTCTGCGGTCATCGAAGCAAGATCCAGTAGTGATGCACACGATACATCTGATGAACTTGACGACTCAAGATCAACACGAGTTGCAACTAAATCCGAGTGCGATCCCGTCACCCCGGTTTAAGTTCCAGCATACATTCACGTTACCGTTGGGCCATTCGGTGGTGTACGTCCCAGTCTTCTCATACGTGCATTGCTCTGACCCCTGCCGTTATGTCGAAAAGACGAGCACAGTTGCTTGAAGGAGAAAAACTGTTGTTGGTCATCGCTGATCGTGCGGGGAACCTGATGGTCTACCTCGATCGACTTGCGACTATCAACGGTACAGTTGGACGCAGACGCGGCAAGCTTCTCAATCGTGAAAAAATTGGTCAGGATTTTCTACTGGCGTACGACGAATCAAAGAAGATTTTGGCGGTTGTCTCATCGTCACCTGATAAGGTGCGTGTTCGCTTCTGTCATGCAGTTCTGCCATCGAGGTCGTTGGTTCACAGCTCCAACTGCATATTTTCGTGTTTGACGATGCGCGCGGGTCTTTCCAGGCATCAGGAAGCGCAATCAATTTACACATTTGGTACAACGATCTGATATCTATTCGTCATGCGTGCTTTGTGAGCGGGAGCGAAGAATTAGTACTTGTCGACTCACAAGCTCAGGCAAGAGTGTTTTCTCTGGTAACGCTCCAGTTTCGGTGAATATCACCTTTTCTTTATTATACGAGTTTCGCTGATGTGCGATGTGTACAACCAGGCCTGCTACACTCCAGCTCGACCAGATGCCCCACAGCGTAGGCTCGACGCCCGACGGTGCTTGTCTGTTGGTCTCGCAAGCCGAAGGAAACGAGTTAATGATGACGGCTTACCATTGGAGTACCTTTGGCTCTTCGGAAGGAACCAAACTTGACCTGGCTTCTCTCACTATCGAAAACGGCCCGGTTGTGACATCGTTGATTAGCCGAACAGCAGTGCATATCATCGTGCTTGATTTCGAGGCGCACGCATGTCGATCGCATGCGCTGGACATTACTCGCAAGGTCACCGAATTTACTTTCAAACAAAAGGGTACGCGGGCTGCGCGACACGGGGCAGGGTCCGGTGGAAATCCGAGTGCACACAATTGTCTTATTGACTGTCACGCCGAAGTCTGGACGCGTTTCCCGGTCTTGCCAGCAGTGCAACGTGAAACGATCTCCTCGTCGAGTCTTCGTAGCTCGCGGACGCTCGTTTTTGTGACGGATCGTGATTATCTGCGGTACGCAACCCACTTTGCGGAGATGATCTCTGCTTTCGAGAGGGCAACCAAGAAGCCGACCGGGGATATACTCAAGTCCATCCAGGTCTCAGCTGCGTCGTTTGCCGTGTTTGCTGCTGAATTATGTGGGGGTGGAATGCAGTCAAACTCCACGGCGAGTCGTGTGTGGAACGTTTCAGCTTACCGTGCAGGCGAATGGCTCGTCGACTTCCTATGCTTGATTCCCATCCATCTCGCGCTGGCCAAGGATAACCGGTTCGTACCACTCAAGGATGGGGTGTACTCACCGGAGTTGGAGAGGTCTTTGTTGGGTGCAGACGTCAATCGCATTGTGGATAGTCTGTCGTTTGGGTGGTACGAGTCATTGTTCCAGTCATACATGGCATCCAAGGTGTGTCTGTTGCTGGCGTGTCTGCAGAAGCTCGTTTTGCTTACCGTGTCGATGATAGCCCGTCAAAGTGGTATCCTCGATGGGCGAACAGTCTGTTGGGAAGAGTTTTGCGTTGAACCATCTCGTTGATACGTCATTTGCTGGATCGGCGATGCGAACAACGGAGGGAGTGTGGATGTCGGTAGCGCCAACGAAGGATGCATTGATCGTCGCGCTTGATTTTGAAGGTCAGTCCCGTACACCTTTTCTCATTTGGCTTACACCTGCTCATTTCAAACGTCGTATTGTTCATCTCTAGGTGTGCATAGCATTGAAAGATCTGCTCAAGAAGACACGTTGCTTGTTCTGTTCAACACTGCTATCTCCAACTTGGTAAGTACGATGAAGCAGCGCGAACCAGATAGATATGCTGACAACTGACACTTCGTGTTGCAGGTCTTGTTCCGAAACAACTTTGCACTGAGTCGAGATATTACTGGCCTCTTTCAGTCATTCCAGTCGAGTTCCACAGTGCTTGATCCCAAGGCGAATCCATCATTGTTCCAGTCGACTTTGGTTATCATTATCAAGGTACGTCTGCCGTACTTCGACACGGTATTTTCTGTATCGGTGAGGTTTGTCTGATGTACGTCTTTCGATTCAGGATGTCGTCGACTCGGACAAAGCCGAGATTGCGAAAGAGTGAGTTGGGGGTTTCATCATATCGAGCTCCTCACCAATGGCATTATTCGTTCCTAGGTTCTCTCTCAAGTTCCAGCGGATCGTGCAAGATGAGCAAGAAGCAAATTTCATATCTCAGCTTCATGCCGGGAAACTGAACATCATTCCATGGTGAGCCTCGAGCCGGCCCAGTGGACGCAACCAAGGAAATTACGAAATTCACAACTCTTCTTTCCTCATCAGGCCTGTCATTGAATCAAAGGGGTTTTACAAGCTATTCCCCACGTTGAAGCGACGGTTGGATCAACAAGTAATCACTCACCGATCAGCAGGAGAGTTTTTGCACTTGATGAAGACGTTGATGGCCAAACTAAAGGCAAGTATGGTTCCTCGAAAGAAAAATATCGTGTCGTCTTGCTGATTTGTGAACCTGTTCAGGCGAACGACTGGGGTGCTATGTCTCGTAAGCTCACAAGCATTTTACTTGATTAGATTATGACAGGTGTTACGTTTAGAAACCATGGCGGCTCACCGTGCACAACTGATTTCGACCCTCCTTGATAACGCGCTCGCATTTGGGTATGCGGAGATTCATCCAGAGCGCGAGCCTCTGAAGGTGAGTCTGCGCTCGATATCTACTGTCATGTCACTGACTTCGCCGGTGAAAGAATCTGGATTCGGATACGCTTGTCGACATGGAAGATACACCTTACCAGCTCTTCATTAGTAGCGGTGGAGACCAATTTGCATCTCGCGACCGCACATTGGTTGCGCTGCGATTGGCTTGGGAGGGTCATGAATCTCGTCAACGCATCCCCGAAGAAGAATGGATTGCAGGCATGACTCAGCATCTCGAGAAGATCGTGAATCTGCGGATCGCCCACGTACGCGAATGGCTGAACCAGAATCTGTTGCGGTTCCAGGGAGCTGGTACTGGAAGTCATGCGAGTATTGACGAATTGAAGCGTCACTTTGAGAACTCGATCGTGGATTTGCGGGGTAATGTCCAACTATGTGGGTTGGCATGTCGGGATTGTCAGCTGCGGTGTGTGCGGAGTCGGGTACACGAGGGCGCGCACGACTGTCAGTCTGACCATGCTTGTGTGCATGGGTGTGATTTCTGTTTGGAGCTCGAGATGCCGTGTACGATGAGGTGTGTGGCGATTTGAAATCTTGAATGTCGCCGCGTCTTGTGTTGAGTATTTTGACATAGTGCTGGTCACGCGGGGAAGCACATGTAGGTGTTGGTTTCAAAGGTCTGCGCTGAATAGCTCACATTTCTTTCGTAGATGTGCCACAAACCAGCATTTGTGTGGGAAGCCATGCAAGTTCTCTGGAAGACATGGGTGCCTGGATATGTGCGCAAAGGTGCGTGCATTCGACGAGTATGTTGATTTGAAACTGACGAGAAGAAAGGTTATCGCTCATCCCGGAGAGGGGCACATCTGCGCGGCTCCCGTTCACGCTTGTGGGAAGGTATGCATCTCCGAGTCCACGCGACTTCTTTCTTGAACATCCGTACGTGTTGATTCTAATGTCACGCGCCCCTGTAGCCATGCGATCTGTCCGACATGCGACTGGTCGACGGGAGTGTCTATTCGTGTCCTGGGACGTGTCGAATCTCAAGGTAGTTTCTTTGTCTTGTTAGTACATGTGTATGCACTGATCCACCTTTGAAGTGATGTCGATCATTCCCTTCACCAATGTGATGCCCGCTTTTGCACCATTCAATGCCAGCTGTGCAAACGCCTGTGCGCAGACCAAGACCACATGCATGGTCTTGACTCTAGCGCGACTCATCTGTGCGGGTATGTATGACCTAGAAATGGCGTGAATTTGTGCCTAATCAGTGAACTACAGACAAGAGCACTTATGCATTGCCCTTTGTGCTGCACCGGGAATATGCGAGATCGAAACGGCGCCGCACTCCATTGAGGCGACATTCACCGGCAGAAATGAAACATTCCAGTATACCAAGGTTTGTTTTCCCGTCGAGAAAAAGACAGCTCACCTATCTTCTGAACTTCCATCAAGTATACTCAAGGTCTGTTCGAGCGATTGATCACATTTCCACGTTGACCGAGAACCGGCCCCTCTGCAGATGCAAAACGCTTGAAATGCATCAAGCCAATCCCGCCCGGAACTACGCACCACCAGGGACCTCACAACCATAGCCTGGACAAGAAAGTAGTCCACTTTTGTCAGGCGAGGTATGGCACTGATTCCCCTGTATATGCTTTTTTGCCTCACGGTCATATAGATGCGAGAACTGCAATTATTTTTGCACATTGCCTCTTGGTAGGTCTGAAAGATGAGATTGGTATACTTCTCAGTTCTAACAACTCGTTCAAGGTCACCCACAACAAGAGCACGAGACGCGTCATGGGTCCATGTCGCGTGCCCGCTGGACCGTGGATGGGCCAGACGCACCGCTCGAAATCGAAGGACGCAAGTTTTCCACTAATGATGAAGGTGCTCCGATGATGTGTAACCTGGTTTGCTCGGCGATGGGGCGACACGTCCATATTGACTATTGTCGTGCGGACGATGAGGCAGCCTGCACTGGTAACGAAGAGCTGCAGCACCTCACGAAGAAGCTACATCCTGATCCTGGCCGACCGAAGGATGCGCTCACGCACAATCTATTCTGGAAGCGCGGTGGTGAGCGAGATTCGATTCATACGTATTGGTCGTCCGTCTTAACTCTCGGACAGGTTTCAAGGACCCATACTCGAGAGAAGAGCAAACCAATTTTGCAAAGTGGTATGTTCTCGTCTGGTTTTCCTTGGAGATGATCGACAGCTGAAAAACGCCCATAGTGATTCCATGTGTTCAGGTATGCGAACCTAGTTGATCCGAGCATTTTTAGTCTGTCTCACAGACTTGATCAATAGGTCCCGAACACACGGCTGATAGCGGCGGTGCAGCCATTCCTTCTTACTGTGTCTTGCCACTTTTCCACGCACCTTTGAATCCTAACACCACAGCCATTGGAACCGGTTACGTCTCGCAAGACGGGCATCAGTTTGCATGCAGGAATCCCGTCGTGATGCAACAAGCCTTTCATGTGTGAGTGCCTTCATTTGCATCGTGCGTGTAGCTTGAGCGATTGACTTGATTTGACTTGGTAGGATCTTTGTCGCTGACCAGTAGGTCCCGTGAGGTGACATTCAAGGAAAATATCCCTCACCACCCTAATTAAATAGCTCCAAATCGATGGGGAGCCGTGATCGAAAGCCGCTCCGAAATACACCAGCGACCGTACGGATCGCAGCTCATTCCAACAATCGATATGGCGCGGTGCTTTCATCATTGCACAGTTTCTGGACAGCACGTACAGCGGCGGCTGCAAATTCGAGTGCTGCACGACGGGATGCATACAGCGTGCTCCTGTTCGACCGTGAAGTGGCCGTGCCAATTTTGAACGACTTTGAAAGCACTCCAGACCAGTTGTTGGACGCTCTCCTCTGTTATGGTACCGATCGCGGAACCAACTTTACTGTCGCAATTCAACGAGCAGGAGAAATTATGGAGCAAAATTGGAGCACAGAAAGGTAAGTACGGTGTCTTCTTTCACTCCTTTACTACCAACCAGCGAAACCCAGATTGCCGGTCATCATCTTCCTGTCCGACGGTAAATGCGCCATCGAAGACGAGGTCATGCAGGATTTGTGTCGCACGGCCGTCCGACTCGGGTAAACCTCGATTACTTGCACATTAGTCATTGCAGGAGCTGATACACTTTCTTCTGCAACCACAGAAAAGCGGTGTCATTCCATGCGGTGTCGTTCGGTCTGGATGGCTCTTCAAACTACCTACGTCGCATGGCCGACATTGCGCGCGACGTGCAGAACAATGCACCAAGGGATCCGCTAGCGCCGGCTGCTGCAACTATCCTTTCGTCGTACACGCAGGCGCTGGATACGGTACGTGTCCATGTCTTTGCATTTCGAGGTTACCTCCATGCTAATGAATTTCCGCTTGCGCCACACTAGGTCCAACTCGCGGAAACATTCTTGGGTATTGCAGAGTCGTTGCGAAAGCCGAGAGGGGCGCTGATGCACTAAGGTGGGTTTTGGTCGTATCTTTGAGGCTGCATGGCCGGTGGGTCCACCGCGGTTGCCCCGTGTGCATGTAAGTAGTTGCATGTGAGATGTTCATCCAAAATCACGTCCTTGTGATGACATATCAAGCAGTAAAAAAACGCTAAACGCTCGTCCAGAATCCATACGATCACGATCTTCGACAGTCGCACGAGTGACAAATTGGTCACCGTTGACACTGAGGTGGTAAAACAACGCACAACAAATATTACAAACAAAGCATCCTCCGTTAGGTATTTGCGGGCGAGAGTGAGAAAGACGGGCAGCATACAACTTCTGGTGGCGACGCGAACGACTCTACGATGAACGGTGATACCAAATTTACGAATGTTGTGTAGACATTGTCGCACACGAGTGACACGAGTGAGGTGTCTGCGTTCAAACCACTCTCCAAGCGGTTTGAACAACTGAAGCCCATAAAGAACTCCACGATCATCATGATGCAATTCAAAACATTATTCAATGAAACCCGACCGGATACGCTGCATAGTGCAACCACGAGGCAATGTGTTGGTGAGACCGAGAATGGGCGAGGAAACGGTCGGGGACAAATGTCTCATGGGTCAACAGCGCCAATAATTCAGGCCCTGCATCTTTCAGAGTCAGGTATTAAAAAGGCGAGGCCTATCTGAAACGCATGAACAGGGTCTCGGCGGAATCTGAGCTCGAGGGGTATTCGTGCAATCCCTTCTGCAAAGATAGTGCGGACCCGTCAGACAGGGTCCTGGGATGCCAGATGCATGCGCGTTGTGTAGTGCATGGCACATGTGTGTACGCTGATCGTGAAACAACTTCCACAGCAAAGATATGAAAATCCCCCGCTGTTAGTGAGGACCCGATAAGAATAGGCGCCAAAGACACGAGGTGTCTACTTGATGAAAAACATGATGAAGAGAAACGTGGCTGTAGTGCGCACCGGCGTAAACCGAAATACCTCTCCTTGACGCCTTCAAGTTCGACCCGCGACTTGTACGACTGTGGAAGATGTCGCAGACCAAGACCGGTGAGTAGTGGTAGTACAGATTAAACTAGGCTGACAACGCCGCAAGACGACGGAATGTTGCTTGGCACAGGTGATTCTGGATGTGTTTGGGCAATGGCATTCTCGCCCGACGGAGAGTATCTTTTGAGTGGAAGTTGGGATGGGATTCAACGATTTCGACTGGCTGACAAGCTAAAAACTGCAAATCGGACGGGAATGGAAATGAACGCTATTTCGATATCAAGGGACGGCAAATGGGTAGTATGTGGAATGCAAGATGGAGCGAGCGTCTGTGACTGGGAACTGCAGGAAAAGGTCTGCCAAGTCGAGAGCAGAAACTGGGTGATGTCAGTAGATGTGTCGCCCGACTCGACCCGATTTGCGACAGGAACTGACCATGGGACGGCAAGCGTATGGGATATTTCGACGGGCGAACGAGTTGTCGGTCCACTCAGATTCAGGTTCGGCCACATCAGTAATTTTACACGGTGCTTAATTCGGCTTTATGCATCTTATTCTACTTGTAAAACTACGAATCATGTACAATAGTACCATACTTTGTTCCAAAACATTGAATACCTCAGGTATATTACATTTTAATGAAAAGAAAGCCCTAATACAGATTTTTGAATGACTTTGGAGATGTCGTGATAATTGGCTAAGTAAAATAGAACACATAAAGTCAGATAAAGCTGATTAAGCACCGTGTAAAATTACCGATGCACGCGGTCAACGGCGTCCAATTCTCTGCAAACGGGGATCAAATTGCCATTTCTGAAATGAAGGGCCCGGTCCAGGCTCCTACACGCCTCTGCTTCGAGTGTGAGGCTACATCAGTAAATTCACAAGATACTTTTTCAGCTTTTTGGCAACTTTCCATAACGCCAACATTATGAAAATCATAGAAGCCGAAAAGCCCTCAGAAGCACCTCAAAAGTTTAATGTGAGATGACAAGCACAAAAACCGCACAGAAAGTTTGTTACATCGTCCGAAAGCAATGTATTGAGTAGAGTAGTAAGAAACACTGTACTAGTACTACCAAAGTAATAGACCTGATGTGAAAATATCGTCCCAAGTGCATGAGGGAATAGCTTCAACTTTGCAAGACTGCGTGATGACCGTGATGATGGTGGGGTGGACTTCTTTGTGAGCAGCAAAATTAAATGAGATAAAGACCGAGACTGGTGAAATGGCCTACGAAATCCTTTCGGATCACATCCTCACATTCTCCTGGGTGACAGCGATGCTGATGCTGAAACACTGATGGTGAACAGTATTAAGAATCATGGTGTTCGTCTTCAGACTTCGCTTACAGCCACCATGATCTAGACCTGATTACATCAGACGTCTGGACCTTCAGTATGACACTATCACATTTACTCATCATGACTTCATAGATAAGCGTCTTTATCGCCTTTGGCTGATACCTTATCTTCTTTATCATCCTTATCTTGATGATACGATACTCACGTATCTTTGGTCATTT
>JBBPNX010000421.1:0-20613 GCA_038091155.1 Harrya chromipes | reverse complement strand
AACCAAGCAGTATCAAGATCCCGCTCAGCGATACCCTGGAGGACCTCCACTCCGCCTCTACTACCAACAATGCCTCCTGACGAGGAACACTCGCCATCATCATCAGACTCTTCTGATTATCCGACCGGATATCGAACTGTCCAGTCATTACGTAAAATTCTCGACGACCACCCTTCTTCAGCGTCCGTCCATACCTTACAGCGCAAGGATCCGAGGCCCCGTGGTGCTCCTACTTTTCTTCCTTTCACTCCCCCTCCTGCTCCGATCCAGGGCACGTCGACGGCTACGGCATCCATATCGCGACTATACACCAAGGGTCGTCATTCAATGTCCACGCGGCCTCCGTCGCCCCCTACACATTCCTCTCTAAAGGTGCGCTCGGGACCTCCGACGCCTTCTCCGTCTCCGAGTACCAGAAGCCTGTCCGAAGTTTTCGGGAACGGAGTGGCAAGAGTGATGGGAAGTACACCTTCATCAGGTGTGTCTACCCCAAAACGCATCAGCTTCGCAGAGCTTCCAGAATCCTATTCTGATTCACGACCCGGCATCTCAAAACTGAGGGAGCGGAAGAGCAAGAGGAAGAACAAGCAAAGAAAGGGAGACGACAAGGAGGAAGAGGAAGGCTGGTTCAAGGCTTTTCTGCGTGGAGGATTGTCTTCTGGGGGACTGCCTGGTATGGGGACTCGAGAGGAGAAAATGGGGGAGAGAATGACAAGGGGGTGGGGAAGCAGACCTGGTTATGGGACATTGGACGACTGGGCTGTGTGAGAGAACTCCTCCTGGACAGGCTTTCCAGGGATCGAGTTGTGATGAAGTAACTGATGAAGATGTATGTCTGCATTGATGCACAACGCTACAGACACGGATATACGAATAGACCACTATGTACTATATACGACATTGTTCTATCATTTACACTTACAAATCCTAGAAAATAAACGAACAAGACATAGAGGCATATCATTGGCATATGTAAAGCTTATGGTACATAAAGGCATAGTGTCAGCAGACCTCTTTCCTTGATCTTCCTTGATATCAACCCTCGATCGTTGATCTGAATCACTACAAGTATGCAAGTCCAACGGCGACCATGAGACCACCCAGAACACCGGCAGTCATCACTTGTAAAAAATCCATCCTCCTTGTCTGCGGTTCTTCTGCGAAGAACGTACCGGGCATTCCGAATTGTTGAGAGTCGATTGCGTATTTCAAGTCTTCAACGCGGTCGCTGACGATGACCCAGACGGTACCATTTGCCTTTTCTGATGGTACTCTTGCTATCGCGCGATGAGCGAGGGGCGCGCTGATGGTGGCGACGTGTTTCCCCTCACGCTGGGCAGTCCGCCTGATGCCCTCGAGATCCTCACGAGGCGTGCGGAAAACTTTGAATAGTGGAGTGCTGGCGCGCAGCGCAGTGTTGAAGCTGATATCGGTGACAGGGGATTGAGAGAAAGGCGACCATAGGTGGGGAGGCGGCGAGCTGGAATGATGGGAGAGATACTCGAACTCTTCTCCGTTCTGAATGTCGCCATCGATATTTCCAGACCACGACGCAGGAGGCCCGGGGATTTCTTCCTGTTCTTCCTCCTCGGTCGGAGACAGGTAAGTTCCCCACTGAACCGCAATAGGCTCGACCTCTGTGATAGGCTCGGTGGGGGTAAGAGAACCACGTTCCTCATCGCTCGGGGTGTACAAGCGCGTCTTGCGAGGCGGAGAAACCCAGTTCGGATTCCTCCAATGCCAGCGCTCTCCCGGAGGTGGCTTGAAAACGGGTTTTTCGCGCGCCGGCGAGAAACCTGGGGACGGAGGTGGGGAGGTATGGGGCGACCCACCCGGCGAGGCTGGTGGGGATGGTAGCGGCGTGGAATGACTCTTACGGGTGCTTGAAGCGGTTTCTGTGAGGATGGACGTCCCTTCGGGACATACGAACGTTCCATTCTTCCGCCTGTGGCCTTGCATGGGCAATCCACACTTGTGGCAATGAGGGCGCTTCCTTAGGCTGGTAGAGGTCGACATTTCGATTTCTTGGACTTGCTGATTTTGAGTCTTCTGATATAGGATCAAACGGAACGTCATGCGTCAGTTATACTTCAAGTTGGGGAAGTGACAAGCAAGTTGACTTACTACTAACTGCTCCCGTTAGCTTTATGGCAGCAGGGAGCTGAAGTACCCTACTCTCGAACTTATATCATGTCCCCTTGCCGAGGAATGCATCGCCAGAGTCGGAGAAGTCACTAAAGGTAGGGAGAACGAGTCCCATATCCGAGACAAGACAGACGCGGGGTCGTGGTGGCGACTGAGATGTTGCTAACTCGACCACCCCGAACTGGAAACCGAAGCAACTCGGAGGGTACGGAAGGTAACATTTGTACAAGCGGTGAACAAGGTGATGTTGTATTTTGCGGCACTGAAAAATGCCCAAATTCATCCATATCGACGTTCTGTACTAAAGAACAACAATTCCCTTACATGATTATGTAGTTTCCACATACAAGACACTTGCAGATAACCGATTGGAAGCTACCTGAACTCATTACTGTGACAAGTATCAAGACATGGCGTACATAAGGCCTCGCACACCACGCCAAATGACTTCTCATGCGTGGTACCAAGGATACGATAGCAAGACTATGGCGGGAGCATGTCATGTCCAGCGACTACAACGACGACGCCAGGCAGAGAGGCCGTGCAGCGAGGGGACCATATAATACAGGTAGAGGATCAAACGTGTGAGCGGCCATCACGAGTCCGAGCTACAACCACGACAACCTGAATTTCATCTGTTTAGTCACCCAACGGGGAACATGAGTATGGAACGGACCGCAATGCACACACTCCACGATGGTATTGGTACGAATTTGTGCCTTGGGCACACGGCAAATGCATGCTGAGCCTTGGTAATTCATGTCCTTAGAAAGTCGCTCAGCTAGGAAGAATATAGATGCACATGCGAATGACGCACCTTTGTTTGAATGCACCGCAAGCAACATAGCTTCTCATAACCGGTTTTTTTCCACTTGGCAATCAAACTAACACAATTTAGCGCGGGCAAGGTATATGAAGTGGCAACTTACTTGGCGTCTGCATACCCCTCCTTCAATAACCAGTCGTACAGCTCCCGGGATATAGCTTCTCGCTTGTAATAAAGCTCATAGATATATCGCGAGCGGGTATGTGAGATACGCATTATAGGCCACAGTGACTCAGCCTTGCGTTTCCCTTCGTGTGATTCGTTTTCAGCATCCCTCATCTTCTTTGCGTAATCATCGAGAACCTGCGACAAGTAAGTGTCCAAGAAACACTCATTTTCATGTGTGCCTACACTTTCGACGTCTTCAAAGCCTTCCGGGGGTTTCTTAGTTCTAGTGGTTCGTATTTTGGGCATGGTGGTGGAGAGTGAACACCGTGAGAATTTAGGGACTACTTACTAAGTTTTCGGGGTCTAAGTTTTTCTGTGAATCTAATGGTAAAAATACTATCACCGGAGTTGCAAATTTGCAAACAGCACCGTAGTACTTCTAGGATGGTATAAGTGTAATTAAGATGCTGATCTATTTTGTTTGATAAAAAATCTACGAGCAATGAATCTACGAGCAATCTAATGGGCTGGACAGCCAAATCTGAGCATTGTAGGTACTCAGGAAAGACAAGTATTGAACTTAAATTTTTGATTTTCACTTGGGATGTACTAGAGATACTTTAGACTATGTGGGACATTTTTCCGAAGCCCTACAGGTTTTGGATCTATTGCAATCAGCAAGACGACTTCAGAGGCATGATGAAGGCACCAGCGTGACAGGACCAGTCGGAGCACGAAACCTTACCCCGGCTTGTCAGCAAAATTTACACATTTGAGCCCCGACTGGCGATCAGCACTCACGGCTCACGCGCAGTGCTCAGCGGAGATCCAAAAAGTGGTGTGACAATGTCAAGTTGTACTTTGTACGCCGGCATCTCTCTGGCGCACAAAACTTTTGATGGACCTTCACATGCTTCACAATTCATCTTGTGGGCTTGAGGCAAGGGATTTCCCCACCTCTCCATATACTTCTCTAGTCTCAATCTACTGAATTATAGACTTTACATTGAAATTGTTTGCAACACTGGTGCAGTGATAGTACATTTCTAAGTCCTCGTTTCGTCTTTCAGTCGGTCAAAATTGCACTCTCCAGGATACTTGGTGACATTTATTGTCCAGAAGGATTCGTTAGCAGCAGCGTTTCAACAATAAATATTTTGTCTCTGAGTGCTTACGTGATGCTGTTCAACACGATGCGAACAGTGCTGAGACTCTTGCACCACGTCTACGTCTCTCTCATCGATACCATTGAAACAAGCGCGTCTCCCTCCTTCTCGCATTCTCGAGCGTACCCATCTCAAGTCTCTTTCTATCTATCTCGCAATTGCATGCTCTTTCCTTGTTGAACCTCTTTCGACATGCCCCTGGTTGTTCCAATCCTTCGGGCATTTCTCGTTTTCTTGAATGTCTACGAAACTTTCAAGACTTTCAAGCCTCCTCCTCCGTCTGCGCGACGGGGCGGCAAACCAAGTGAACGTGCCATAAACCAGAGGAAGAGGGATCTCAAAGGTTGTTTGGCTGTCTGGGTCGTCTGGGTAATGCTGAATGGATGGATTGCTCGATTCGAGGTCTCATCCAAGTTTTGTAGTGCTGTTATGCAGTATACGAAAGGACGTTCGACCGGGTCGTTGGTATCTTCCTCCCCTTTTATAGCGAGATCAAATCAGTGTTTCTCCTTTTCCTTCTGCTGACTCGTGCTAAAGTGCGTGGAAATTGGGATGTATTCACTCACCGTTGAAATTAAGGTCTTCTACAGGGCGCAGAACCGCTGTTTCTTCACGTTCTTCGTCCGCTCGTAAAACCTTACGCTGTGGTTGTGGATCCAACACTGGAGCTCTCACGCGACCTAGGGGATTTCTTCTTCGCTCTTTCGCAAGTTCCGATGGATTATATCCTCTCCTTGTCTTGGTTTTCTTTCTGGCGTACCGAAGAGTTGGAGAACCCTGGAGAGTCGACCTGCGACACCCGCATCAGCGCAGCCGACTCAGGGGGCCCGGCACGCGCAAGCAACCAGTCTAGCATTCCTGTTCTTACTGGGCACCGTAGTGCTGTGCATACCTCTCGCGTGCCAAATGGGCAGTATGGATCGCTCCGCAGTATCTCTGATAATCAATATTCGAATGGCTGTCCATCCGTAATTGACTCTGCCGGTTCAGGAACTTACCGTGACCGACACCCAAGATCTACTTCTACTACATCACTCCCCGCGTATAGCGAACACCCATCCCTCGACCCCCCACGATATTCTCAGACCCTGTCTCGTGACGGACGCCAAATATGGTACCCGCCTGCCTCTGTTTACGCCGCATCAAGCGAGGAAGCGCACACCTCAGAAATTGACACTGCCCCTGAATTTCGTTCACCCGAGTGGAGGACATACCCAGCATTCCCATCTGCCTACCCACCTACACCCCTCCCTGCCGCGGCCTCCCTTCCTCGTTCCGTCACCATGTTGTCGAGCGGTAACTCCCTCGTTTCTGATCCCGCATACCCCACTATTCCCGAAGACGAACAGGAATTTGGTAGGCCGCTTGGGACGCAGCACGAAGAACACCCCGGCCGCGTGCACAACCCAAGTAATAACCACAAAATAGGGGTAAACTTCTACGGGGAAATCTGGGACGCTACTCAACAATTAGATGGAGATGCTCTTCACGATGACAGTATGTGGAGCAGCGAGGCTGGCCTGAGCGAGGATGACTTTGGCGCATCATTGAGGACCCCTCTTCGTTCCCCAGAGGCTATATCATTCTCTGCACATTCCTCCGTTGACAGCTTGACCAGTCCGCTCAGAACCGCCGGCAACGCTTTGCCCTTGAGGGCAAATTCGTCGTCAGACTCCTTGAGCTCTGGGTCTTCGTCTTTAGCTGGCAGAAAACGTACTCGCGGGGCTTTCCAAGGAAAGGAACGGAGTACGCTCCAACCACCACAGTCCCGTAATGCTACATTGCGTGGAAGACCTGTCCCGCTGCCTGTCGTCCATGATTCCGCGCAGTCGAGCGCAAGCGACGACGAAGGTGAAAGGCAGATTGACGGCGGCGACGATAGCACCAAGGTCAAGAGACAAAGAACTTTGGACCCCTTGAAGCGCAAATCCACCTTGCGCCCCGTCGTGAGGGGGGTGGGTAACGCACGTAAAGCGTCATTGCCGTCGAGAAGTGTTGCGCGTGGTCACAGTGTTACAACTATGTCTCAAGCGACAATCCGAATCAAGGCAGGATCCGTCGCAACAAATAGCTCGACCATCAAGGCAAGAAAGTCAACACTTGTTTCCCGCCAAGTTACGCGTGGCGGGCCACAGGGAGTCGGTAAAAGCTCTAGCACTTCCTCTTCTCAGTCTGGGACTTTGAAAGGAAGGGCATATTAGCAGATAGAACCACTTGGAAATTTTCATTTCAGGATATTCACTGTACATCAGTCGCATCGCCGCTTTCGAATTGCATCTTCTCTCGTCTAGTCCAATGTGTCTGAATATGACTGTCTATATAATTTCTTGATGGACGTAGGAGATCATGTGGGTACATGCCAGGTACTAGTATGATTGTGGTTGCTGTGCTCACCGCATGACGGTTCCACTGGCATGGAGTCTTCCCGAAGGTTCGAGTTGTGTCGGAAACGCGAATCCCGGATCGTGCTGGAAGCGACCATACCACCTACCTGCGTGCACCCCTCAAGGGTACAATTCAAAGCTGTTCAAGTCTAAGTAGCCGCTGTAAGTGTCCCGGAGATGCGACTCATTCGCGGAGCTGCGTACTGCTGCGGGCCGCGCTCAGGTTCCTCCACCTACGCCCCATGAGTTCCAAATTTCTACTATATGCCTCACGCTTACCTCGTTGCGTATAACCTGATGGAGCAGTGCCCGTATGTGATTATTGAAGGCGGTTCGGCCGCACAGCGAACCCGACGCTGGTACTAAGGTGTTCGATTCCGCGACTTTGTCACTGCCACAGGCACAAGGTTGCCTCGAGGCCTGCTCATCCCAGAACGCATTTTTGCCCGCCTGCTGCACAGAGTCGTGATTTCCGGCCAGGTGCGCCCACAAAGCTGAGCGCTGAGCTACGCTCATGTAACTTCAAGTGTTACTAGCCGGTGAGCGCTGAGCAGTGGTACATCCATTCCTGGCTGTACAGCAGCGTTTCGAATGGTTATGAAGAAATTTATGCGAGTGCCACGTGCTGGTCTGCGATGACGCAAACCCGCTTTTCTGTTATCCCCGACCGACGAGCGCATGCCGATACATTAGTCCGTGGCATTGACAGCCACATTTTCTTCGTGTCAAGGCGAGTTTTAATGTCGAGATACAGATGAAAATAGCGTAGGCCTCTGCACTCCGAGGCTGTTCATCCCGGTGACAGTCAACACGTTGGCTTTGCTTTAAAATCTCTTCCAGATGACTGGCCTTCCTGTTGACCGACCGGATACAGCACGCCTACCCAGCTCAACACTCTTCTATTCCCTTCATGATCCATGGAAGAGTAATTGGCAACGAGCTGCGGGACGTCCCCCCAGAATGTGTAAGTCTTTGCTGAACTGAGTCGTTTTTCAAGTTGCTAACATTAGCTCCAAGCTCCCAGTATGGGGACAACGGTGGGCAGGCTATCGTACTCCCCAAGGTCCTAGCCCTTTCTCGACGCGAATACTCAGTGTCGACCAGATGTCTGAAGTGGGGCCAATATTAACTTCACCTACCCAGTTCGAAAGGACTTTGACGGAGGAAGACGAAGGGGTGGACACAGGTTCGGAGTCCAGCCCAGTTTACAGTGCCTTCCCTTTGTCCCCGTTAACGTTGACCATTCGGACGGATGTGACCGAGCTGACTTCTCAAGTCGAAACATCTTCCCCTTCGTCTGTCCATCCCTCGTCGAGTCACCCCTATGATAGTCCCGAAGTGTCCCGCCTGAGCACTCGACATTCGGCACCACGGCACTCGAGACGCCCGCGTACATCGTCGCTTTCAAGGCGCCAACTGGAGCAACCTGCCATACAGTATCATGGAGCAGAACCTCTGTTACACCCTCCTACCGTTCGTGATAACCTCCCAACTCAGCATGGTCGCGGACCATTTGAGCAGGATCATGATCCCTGGGATATAGATTATGCTTCGACCAGCATCCGAGCCGGCCTTTCCCAAGGCAACCACGGACAGCTACAGTTCACCATGCCCCCGCCTCCAATGGTCGAATGGCAGTTTTCTGATGCCCCTGCATATCCCCTACAGCCCAATCCCTCGTCACCAGACTCACACTCTTTCACTGGCCACCTCTCGCGGCCTCTCCAACCCAATGACCGATACAGGATGATCCCAGCGACGCCGCCATCTTTCACTCCTTTCTCCGCACTGCCTTTGCCCCAACAGTATGTTGGGATTGACACATCTTGGAATCGCGACTCCGTGACTTCCGGCATTACATACCCCCGGAATCTTATGATACCACAATGGCCATCTATTCCTCCCAGCCAGTCTTTTCCCGGTATACAGAGTCCTGGGCCATCATCGGATTCTGAAGTATTCTGTCGTTTGGTCTCAGACCAACACGGGAGTTCTTATCCCGAAGATTTGCTTGGTGCCTTCCCTCACTCCGATAGTCATACACCGCTGTCGCTTGAAAAGCCAGAAGGCGACCGATTTAATGGATGATTGGATACCATTATTCGCCTAGTCCTGCGAACATGCATTGAACCCTTCTATATCTTTACATCAAATGTCATTTGCGCTAATGGTAGCATTACCTTCTGTTGTCTTTATCATACCCTTTCTTCTTACTGTTCATCCTTCTAACGATTCCGTAGCTAGCATAGTTTGAGTACTTACCTTGTAGCCTAGAGAACAGTCTCGAAAATCCATGTTGTAGATTCACGAGTACGAATGATCGACTGCGTGGACGCTTGTGAAAATCTAATGTACGTCAGTGTGTACTACATACTTTTGCGCCAGCCGCCAAGTGTCGTACCTACGCTCTGGACCTGGGGGCTTGAAGTCCCAGCGGCAACTTCACCGAGTCAACTTACTCTATTTACATAAACTTTGAAGGTCCTAGGCCTATCATTCGCCACTGGTGTCGATGTCTTTGTATACGCAGTCCTCTGAAGCGCAGCACAGCCCAAACCACGATGCACCCCCTCCTGAACACTCAGTACATATACTCAACATGCAGGGCCCCTCGTCATCCCGACCCCCGCTGGTGGACACAATGCCTGGCCACTATCCTCACAGGGAACAATCCTTGTTCAGCTCGAGTTCCGCTGGTACCCAATTTCCGAACCCGACGCCTTTTGGTCCGACACCGCTTACGCAGTCTCAGCCAACCCTCGACTTGTTGCCATACTATGATTCACGCTCGGCACATTCCATCATGGCGGCGACGCTGAGGGCTAGGAGGAGGTTTGTCGGAGCCACCTTTTGGGCCGTGGGCTTGATCACCTGCTTGCTTCTGGTCGGAGCATTGACTCGGTTACAAGCAATATGAACTTGAATGATGCTTTGACGGTGCACACCATTTTGCATTAGATGTTGCCTGGTGAGTGCACATCAAGAAGTTAAATCAAGGTCTGAGATGTACGACCTTGTTGC
The DNA here is from genome assembly GCA_038091155.1 of Harrya chromipes. Lineage (NCBI taxonomy): Eukaryota > Fungi > Basidiomycota > Agaricomycetes > Boletales > Boletaceae > Harrya > Harrya chromipes. Next base: position 10,963 of record JBBPNX010000421.1, on the reverse strand, counting down.
TGTACTAGGATACCCACACAATTCCATGTAGGCTTGTTCGTGTCCCGAGGAGGTTACCCTTCTCACAACCTTTTCATATGCACCGTCTCGTATAATGCATGATTTCTTTTGATACCACGCTATTCTATCTTTCATGCATGCTCTATTCATCTAATTTACTAGTTGCTTGGTTCGAGGCCTGATACATCAATTTGATTTTTTAATGCGCCAGATATAAACCACGAGGCTGAAGCGCTGATGTTCCGTCCCAATAACTTAGGCCCATGACGGACAAGTGATGCGAGCTTCGTATGATACGGTATGATTCGTCCACTTTCGATCTGGCGATAAATTGATCCAGCGAGTTGTCTGCGGGGGCTGGCTTGTACTTGATCTCCCCGCATGCACGGTATTTATGAGGGACAGGATGACATTGCTCGCCGTGCTCTGTAGAGGAGCCAAAAGTGGGTGTTGCACCGTTAGGCGCAGACTTGGAGTCCATTGTTCCCAGTGAAAACTGGATGTGTATCGTACACTTTGTGACCATGTATGATTTCCATATGCGGCGTAATCTGATCTCATATAACGTGTGTGCCTGTCACGTCACGTGTGGCACGTGACCAACAAGTTCAAGTCGAGGCATCGAATAAAATTGTAAAAAGCATCTGGTATGCATGCTCTGTATTGAGTCGGGCTACATACATGACGGGGCGGTAAACTGAATGCAACGAGAGAATGGGTGGAAAGCGAAAAAAAAAGTACTGTAAAAGTTCACTGTCTGTGACTCAGATGAGCGGGAGAAAAGGACAGAGGAGAGCAAATTTAAGCGATGGGGGCAGGGCGGGATCGAGATTGGCGGGGGCGGTGAACGGGTCTGCAGGCAGCATCCTGATACATTACTAATATTTTCGAGTGTGCAGTCGTACTCGAATAAAAGCCATATTAGGGATCTGAGCAGTTCTATCAGGATGCTGGAGAAAGAGTACAAACCTAGGTTTGCTATAGGCCATAGAAGGTCCCGGGCCCATGAAGAAATACTAGTGCCGACCCTCTCATTTGTGGGTCATTTTCAGTCACCATATGCTTTTTTGACGGACTATGGAAAAATCATACTGGGTAGTACTCTGTGCGGGCATATCCATTGTTCACTCAGTCACTCAGTGGACCTGAGCGTTGTTCCTGACACGCACAATACCATATGGCAATTTGACATGTACATACTGTACAGTCTGTACTCCGCAACAAACGTGAATATTTGAAACCCCATTAACTACGATGGCCGGTTGCCCGCACAACCGAGATTTTGTCGTCATCACTTGGGGGGTCTCCAGACCACCCATTTCGTTGTATCGTGACCCATGGTTTGCACCTTGTTCTGCAGCACACTTATTTCTTTTTCACTCCGCTTTATTCAATAATCAAAGGCTACACAAAGCAACACAGTGAGTCGATGCACTCATAGACACACTCACTGGGGCTCCCCATTGAGTACAGTGCCAACGGTTTGTCATTGCGGACAAATTGTGCAGTGTTTGAACGTGGGAATGCATTAAGGTTAGGGTCCGTGCGTGGGAAGCGGCGTGACAAGTGTGACCCAAATATTGGCGTTTGTTGATTTTTTTTTGGTCGATTCTGTGTCGGCCCCGCGCGCTTCCTTTGCTCCTTCACACTTTGACAACTCGATCGCCGTCGACTGCCACAGCGAACAAACACCCGTCGTCGTCGTGCAGCCCGTCTAGCTCACCTCTCCTCCTCGTTTGCTTCGTCCTCCGGTGCCGCCCATCGTCGTCTATCCTGTGTCAACCAAGCTTTTATTTATCCAATCCCACGCGTCGCGCACGTCGTCCGTTGCTCCCCACCGCCTTTCTCATTGTCGTCGTCGTCGTGTACCGTTTTCGTTTCGTCAAACAGCATTCTAACTCGCACACCATCTTCATTCCCTCATTGTCTCTCCATTGTATCCATATCAGCAGTCCTCGTATTTGCGCTACCTCCCACCACACTCCCATCTTCCGCGTTGGTCTCTCCGACTGTTGATGTTCAATTACTAGTTTATCTCATATCCTCAACTACTTGTAATTCTCCTCCAGATATCTCAGTTTTCTCCACCCTGGCGCCCTCAGCTCCAATCTCGTCAACCCCTCGGTTACAGCCTCTCGAAGAAGACCTCATCAATCGCTCTCTCTTGGACTCGCTTGACGCTCAAGGTGACGCAGAACCTTTTCGGCTTCCCTCGCTGCAGTCGTGTGTCATGCCACAGACCACTTCCAACACAGACTCGGGCGCCACTTCTCCCGATGCTCAGTTCCGTCTTCCATCTGGCTATTCGGATCCGTCATCTAATATCGATTATAACAGCCATCATACCCACGGCGACATCTTAAATCGCTCTTCGCAAGTACCTCATAGTCTTGACGGCGCCCATCAGCATTCAATCTCAGAGGCAGCGTTCGCCCAGGGCGGAGGTCTCCCGGTGTACAACAGTAATAACAACTTCCACCTATCTGACTATCACACCGAGTCGGAAAGTCTCTCTCTCAAGGGTCCGCCTCAAGGGTCCAAGTCGCCCAGCGATTTCGGTGCAGGTCCTTTCAGATCGTCGTTCAGCGCTTATAATGGAATCAATGGCACACACTCCCCCCATTCCAGTTCGGGCAATCAACCTCCCAGTTCCTTCCGCATGCGACAAGTCACCGCATCCTCAGCTACTTCCCAGTCTTTCGCGAGCGCTTCCGAGAGCTTTGCAAACCACCCGCTGGGCATCCAGCATCAGCTCTCTCAACAATCTCAGCAAGGGTCTGCCGTGTCTCCAGGGTTTGAGCCACGAGGAATTGACTTTGGGAGTAGTCCGCCCTTAGCTGGAAAGATCTCTCAGCAATTTGCCCTAGACCCATTTTTGCAGTCGCATGCGGGGAAAACGCAATTGCACGACACTTTCCACCCGCTATCCCACAATAACTCTGCTGGTCAGGTACCTTACTTGAACGGTGTACACCTTCAGAGCCAGACGCCATATGGCCCTCACCTTCAGAGCGGAACAGTTGGTGCCGCAGCCACTGCTCGAAGTATGTCTGGGCAGTTGGGTGCGGCCACAGAACTTCAAAGTGGGAGTAGTCAGCAGGAAGAGATATCAACAATTTTTGTAGTCGGCTTCCCAGACGACATGCAGGTTTGTTCTCCGCGTCGATTTTCCGATCTGTGTCTTCACTAATGCTCACTGGTAGGAGCGGGAGTTTCAGAATATGTTTACGTTCTCTTCCGGCTTTGAGGCCGCGACGCTCAAGATCCCCAATAAGGAGTATACCGCTTATGGGTCTTCAGGTGGCACTCCTTCTGGGCTTCCCTTGCGCGGCAGCTCCTCATATTCTTCATACTTTAATTCAGGCCCGAATGACCCATACAACATCGTCACTGTTAATCAAGGGGGCGTGGTAGTTGATAATGGGCGGGACGGTCCGACTACTTCCTGGCCGCCGCTTCCGGTTCCACTCAACGATGAGCCAAATCATTTTCAAGGCCCAGGAGGTCAGCCTCCTCGCAAGCAGATAATCGGCTTTGCCAAGTTTCGCACCCGGCAAGAAGCTCTGGAAGCTAGAGATATGCTCCAAGGTCGGCGAGTTGACATTGAGAAGGGGGCCGTGTTAAAAGCAGAGATGGCGAAGAAGAACTTACACACGAAACGTGGCGTTGGCATTGGCACCACCAATTCTGGCGGGGGCAGCGTATCTCTTGGCAGCAATCTGAACGCTCTTGCTGGGTTGAATAGCGGCGTAGGGGGCCTCGGTACATTGGGTGGCCTCGCTGTTACGCCTGACACACTCGCTGGCCTTGCCGCTGGTCTGAGTCTCAACACCAACGTCAATGCTCTTTCCTCGCTTGGTGGAGGTGATTCCTTGATTGCACGCGAAAGGGAACTCAACGCGTTGAGCGCAATGGGCTATAATAACCTTGGCGGTGGATGGCGGGAAGGCAGACTTGGGGACAGTAGCGAGGAAGAACGGGAAAGAGATCGTGATCGCGACCGGGAGAGGAGACGCGAGGCACTTGTGGGTCTGAATCTCGGAATGGGCATTGGCGGTCGTGGAGCACGAGAGCGCGCCCTAGCGGACGAAGAGGAACGGGAGAAACTTCGACGGAAGGATTTGAAAGCTGCTCAAGGGGAAGTGGTACGAATGATATCAGGAAATCCTGCCGTTTATGATGCCTTCCACCCAACTTCCACTCTCTCTCGGAACGTGCAAAGTAGCATTCTCTCCCCATCCTGCGGTTCTTCTGGCGATGGTACAAGCCCAGGGTCCAATGCTATACTCGGTAACGGTTTCGGTGGAATTGTCGCGCAGACTTCCAGTAGGGACGAGAGTGGTTCACGTGAAGCGGTCGGCCCTTGGAATCAACCTTCCCCCCGTGAGCGTGATCCTACTTACTCTGCTCTTACATCATTCTATGGAACTCGCAAAGCCTCGGTCGTTCCTCGGCCTTCGTCACCCCGAGATCCTTCACCTCCCAGACCCAGTTTGCCGTTCTTACCTTCTTTCAACGATGAAGATGGCATGCTTCCCCCTCACCGATCTGGGATCATGCGTTCGACGCAAACGTTTGTGTCCGCTGTAGATGAGTCGGTGCCTAGTCGACCTCTTCCTCCTTCAAGTTCTACGTCGAGTACAGGTGGTCCCGATGACAGTGGACCTGTACCACTCACCGTTAGCACCAGTGGGCAAGTCAGTGCCGGGAATACTTCACCCCAACTACCATCACCTGCTTCTCATACGAGCTCGGCTGCTAGCTCCTCTATGGGTGGACACGCCACCAGTTCTTCAAGTAACGGAATACCGAACCCTGTCGGCGGCGTTGGTCCTAGAAACGCTCTCGTCGACCAGAACCCTCCGATCAATACTCTCTATGTCGGAAATCTCCCTACCAGTCCTGTTGGTACAGGTTATCCCGCCAATTATCTCGAGGATAGTCTCAGGGAGCTCTTTTCTCGACAGCTTGGGTATCGGAAGCTCTGCTTTAGGCAGAAGAGCAACGGACCAATGTGTTTTGTCGAGGTATCTTTTCCGTAGCCTCCATTGCATTTGGCACTCATGATTTGCTATTTTTAGTTCGAGGATGTCCATTATGCTACGAAAGCTTTGAATGAGCTTTACGGGAATTCCCTTGGTGGCTTGGTCAAGAATGGTGGTATCCGCTTGTCGTACAGTAAGAACCCCTTGGGTGTGCGCACTCCCACTACCGCGGGTACTGGACCATCGTTGCAACAGCAGAGCAGTGTTCAGTCCGGTGTTAGCTCTCCTTTCCAGGGGGATGCGTTTCAGTTCCGTCAAGGTTTCGACGGCGACGTCTTGAACACAAGGCGTGACAATTCGACCACCACATCACCACCACCTTCCGTCTTTGGTGGATACGCACGCTCTCCTCCCCCTCCGAGGTTTGTCTCCCCACCACCACCTTCTGGCAGCTTTAATATGGTATCTTCTCCGACCAATGGAACCACCCTTCCTCGTGGATCCCATACGTTTGGCATTTCTCTCAGCGGCACAGGAGGGGGATTTTCTCCCTTTGGACTACCACTATCGTCCCCTCTTGATCAGTCGAGCAGTCTCCCACCTTCGCATTCTATGATACCCGATCATTCGAGCTCAGATGTTCCCTTGGCTCATGGTCACACCCAGCATTTCCCGCATCGGGCTTTGTCGCCTTCATCTTCCACTGTAGAGGCCGCCAGGGCCGGTTAACGGGCTGAATTATTAAAATCGCTCAATATTTTTCATCAAGCATGAAGCATCTACAGCAAACAATCTGCGCATTCTATATATATGTGTACTTACCACCTCCATGACATGTTTGACATCCCAATCCTCATTCAACCATCTTTTCATCTTTTTCGAATCGCATCCATTTTACAGATCACCATTTTATATTATTTACTTTCCGTTGTGTCTGGCGTCCGCAATCGTTAATCGCAGTCCCATCCCGCGTCCTTTCTGTTTCGTTTCGCTTTGTTTTGTCTTCGTGCTCACACCAACCTATTGCTCATGTGATGACTATATTACTTCACCGCCTTGTTGCCTTTGAAGTTCGTATACATTTTCTTTTCCTTTCTTGACCTCGTGCGACATTTGTTACGCCACGATTGTCTTTCTATTTCCTTTTTCTCCGCATTAACAACTGTGAGTCCCTTTGGGTTCAATGCCCGTATGTTTCTGGTCACTCTGAATACGCGTTAATACGGTACCCAAGCCAACCTTTGATGTATGCTAGCTTCTGATTTTTATCTTTCATGGAATGCAAGGACCTTGAGATATTTTCTGAGAACTTTTGTGTAACAGCTCGAATCTAAAAATCGCCCAAGCACTTAGATTTATTTCACGACTCTAATAGATCAGGTTGTCGACAGCTTGCTACGTACGCTGTCTGAAATCCGGGATCGTCACCACATTGACCTAACGCCCAGCACTCTCGGCCCACTCTCGACTCCCCATTTCAACGAGTCGCGAACATGCACGGGCAAAGGCAAAGATTTCTTCTTCGCCTGTAAACATGGAGCTCGCGCCAACGACTTCCGGGGGGAGGCACTGTATTCACACATACATTGTCAGCACGCACCGACTGGAAGGGGAGAAGGGCTCACGAGGTCGTCCATGACGCTTCGCATGTGGTCGGAGATCTCGCCTTTGGCAGAGTTATCCGAAAAGACTTGGTAGATGGGAACTTCAGATGAAATGAAGAGTTTCGTCTACGGAAAAGTGAGCGTATAAACGAAAAGCATGAACAGAACTTGCCTTGGACTCGTAGCAAGCGTCGATGAAGGTGATGAACCGGCGTGCCTGCAAGGGCGTTCAACGTTTCGTGCGAGCGTACGCACATGCATGAAACACGTACAACATCCTTTCTAGAGACACCCATCTTCTTTACGTCGGTGACAAAGACGGTCCCGAACGTGTTGGTAATCTCCAAGTAATCTGCAGCACTGAGTGGACTGTCGCAGAGCTCGGCAAACGTGAACCTGGCGACGCGGGAGGTGGAGAGGGGAATACGCAGGGTACGACCAAAGGTGGTTAGAGCGCGGTTGGTGATGACGGGGTCGGGATTAGTGTCAGATGAGGAAGTGAACGAATCAAATATTTTGTTGATTTCTGCTTCGTTCTCTGGCGTGAGCGGGTGGTAGTATACGTGCGAGAGGGCACGGGGTATACGTCTATAGTCTGTGTGGGCGTCGGTACCTGGGAGAGGACGAAGGTAGAGGGACAGACCTGTTCCAGAGTCGAGATCGGTGATTTGGAAATGTGTCTTGAGAAGGTCTATGGCAGGTATGAAACTGGAGCGCTGAATGCCGTTCTTGTAAAGCTCCTCGGGATGTCGACTGGGAAAGAGCGTGAGGATGAATGGGAGGGAGAAGGGCTGGAGACGAACTTGCTGGTGATGACACAGACGACGCCATGTTTCAAGAGTCCTTCGAGGAGTCTGCGGAGGATCATGGCATCTGCAATGTCGGTGACCTGGAACTCATCGAAACAGAGGACGTAGGCCTCCCTTGCGAGATCTCGTGCGACGGGGGCGATTGGGTCACCGCCGTCCCCACCGCCGACGCTTGCGCCGCCTCCGCCGCCAATGAGACCCATGGCGAGTTTGGCGGCATGCACACGTTTGTGTACGTCGATCATAAAGGCGTGAAAATGGACGCGACGTTTGCGGGTGATGGACGTGGGGAGGGCGTTGAAGAAGAGGTCCATGAGCATGGTCTTCCCGGTACCGACGTCACCGTAGAGATAGAGCCCCTTGGGTACATTTGGCGGTACAGATTCTGGTTCTGACCGTTCGCGGGAAAAGATGCGGGAAAAGAGAGAAGAGTTGGAAGAGAGCGGCACGGACGGGGGAATGAGTGGGGGTGGGTAGGCGAGGAGCTGGGTATAGAAGGACTGAAGATGCTGAATGATGCGGCGCTGGTGAGGATCTGTGCGGAGAGTGCCTGTGTATACGAGCGAGTCGTAGTGTTGGAGAGGCGAGTAGGACTCGGTGACCTTGGGAGCGGTGCGAATGAGGACGGGTCTGGTGCGGAATCGGGATGCACGCTGGAGTGATCTAAAGACAGACCTTGTGCACGTCGCCGCCTTCATCTCGTCGTCGTCGTCGTCGTCGTCGTCGGGAGTGTTGTGGGTGTCACTCCCACCAAGTTGTCGGCATTCCAATCCGTGAGATGGACGAGTATGTGGTGTTACTCCTCGCCGATTCGAATCTGCCCACTGGCTCGTTCGTCGCCTCCGCTGGCCTCGAATCTTTCGATACACACGGTTTTATCCCGCCCCCGCGCAGTGCCGCCCTTCTTGGCTTCGTCCACGACAGCACCCACTCGTATGCACACTCCGCACTCCCCGTCGTCTCGGATGCACATCGCATCGTAGCCACCCTTCCAGACTCTGTCGATCTGCGCCGCCCCCTCGCCGCCCTCGTCGCCCTCGACGCATTCTACGAGTCAATCACACTCAACCACGTCGCTCGGCGTGCCTCCACCTCTCAAGGTGTCGCACTCCTCACCCTCTACTCAAAGGCCTTTGCACCGCCATCCTCGTCTCCTGATACACACCTAGTCGCTGCTCTTGTCGATCAGCTCAAGCTCGCCGTGAGACGCGGTGATACACATGGCCACCTTCCGCTCTGTTGGGGCGTCCTCACCGGCGCTCTCGGTCTCTCCCTTGGTGTGTCTTATCTTGTCTTATCATCCCTTGCTCATCTGTCTCAGATCGTGCACAACACCTTGCCCTCTTTCTCCACGCACGCTCCCTCCTCTCGGCTGCAGTCCGTATGAACACCATCGGTCCTTATCTCGCCCAACAACTCTTGCTACGCGACGTGCGCCCTCTCATCGACACTCTTCTCACTCAGTGTAACTCCATCTCCACCGCGGTCCTCATCGATAGTTCCCCCAATCCTGCGGATACCGACGAGCTACCTCTGAACGGACCCGCCAATACGTGGCCATTAGGTGAAATCCTCGCTATGAGACACGATTTACAACACTCGAGGATGTTCAATAGTTAACTTTATCTGGGACGTTCGTTGTGCGCGCCGTATTTTTACTTCTTGGTGCTCATGCCCCACCCGCCAGTGCCAACCTGGCCGCGATTTCTGCCTGCCCTCTCACCAAGTTTGCCAGATACGACACCATGACGTTATCTTGCAGCGCCGTTGACCAACCACCTTCCTCGTCGGGTGCTACACCGAGCACACTCCACAAGTACTTTCCGAGCGCAGGATCTGGGGGAACCTCTCCACGAAGGATCGCTTGGACGTGTGCAAGCACACGGTCGAGTGCATTAGAGGTGCTCACGAGGGCCGTATGTAGAGCAGGGAGAGGCGAAGTAGGAGGGAATGCATTTGATGCTGCGGAAGAGGGGAGCAGAAGATCGACTGCAAATAACGTTGAATCAACAGTACACAGTGGATAGATACCACTCACGTCCAAAGCGTTCAGACTCGTGGAATTTTAGTTCGCAGGGGATAGGTACGAATACGCAATTCTCTGCTTTTGGAAAAACACCCACTGGGGAGCTGCATGGTGCAAGATTGGTGGATGACGATGGAACATGAACGAGCGACTGACCTGACATATGCCCTAACACCTGCGCCAACACCTTCTTCTGTCCCTGTATCGAGCGCAACATGCACAGCGGGGAACGGTCCAGTCTCTTGCTCGTAAAAGTTTTGGATGAGGGCAGAAAAGGTGCCTAAACCTGCCTGGCCCTCGCCGCTTCCTGTCGCATACCAACCAACGATGCTGAGGCCCTCCTTGCCTTGAGAACCCACACCGACGCCTGCGCCTGCTGTTCCAGAGGGTGCGATGGACTCGCCACGACCCTTGAGGAACATTTCATACATGGCACGATGGTAATCGCCGTCGACGGCGACCTGCTCCTCCGTCTCTGAATGGAGGACTGCGAACGCATGGGTGACGTTGATAACGGAGGTGGTGGCCGTGGAGGTGGAGGCCGAGGGTGTGCGTGTGCCTAGAAGAGTGCCGATGACGCGGTGTTGTGCATCTGTACGACGGAGGTAGTGGTCGAGGATGGAGAGGAGAGCGGTCGGGTGGATCGTGAGCGATGTCGGGCGGGGTCTTTGAACGGTGTGAGCGATGTCGACGACGATGATGACGAAGAGGACTTACGGTTTGAGCTCGGGCAGGGTACACGATGGGTTTTGCATGAAAACCGCAGACGGGCCTGGCGGCATCGTATATCGACGACGATTCGAAAAGCGGAGTTGCAAATCGCCCTTGCTTTTTCGACAGTTACAAATGCCTTCAGAAGAAACAAAGGTCGGTCCTTTCTCAAGGCTTCACTCGGCCACTACTCACACAGATTTTGTAGGAACGCATCCTCAAGCTCGTCGAGTTTGGCCGCGTACGTTGTGCTTGCCGCCCTGTTTAGACTGCCTACCCACTTGCGACATACAGACCGTGATGCACTATAGCTGGATCCCAATGATTATTTACATTGGCTACACCAGGAGCTCTCCTCAGCCCATGTTCATAAAGTCCGTCGCTTTTCTCTCTTCCAGTATCGTGCTCACCTTCAACTAGACTCATAAGCCCGCTGGCCTAAGCCTACGTGATCTAGACTACACGCGTGTATTCTATAATTCGCACCCAAAAGTATTCATCCCTCTCCTCTCATTCACTGCTTGAATTGCACGAGCCTGGCATGGTGAACATGGTGAGTCGTGTACCTGCTTCTCTTAGCAACGATTACAATACCGTGGTGGTCCGGTATGCATTGTACATGGACCGGGCCCTGAATGATTCCCGTTGTGTAACCGCCTGGTCGGGCTTGGTTGGAATGGGGTGTTCTGTCGAAAAAGTGAAGGCCAGATATGAGCATCATCAGATTCTCCCCGTCCGTCAGTTCATGTGCTCAACATCAATGTTGCAGAAGTCAAACACTATTATTGGACGAATGCTAGTATATTATATGACAATATGACATGTCTT
>JBBPNX010000420.1:0-20643 GCA_038091155.1 Harrya chromipes | reverse complement strand
TCCAGTCAAGGCAAGAGAGGTGCAGGGACACCGACACTTGCTCACATTCTCGGACGGCCCACGGACGTGTCTAGGCAAGAACTTTGCTGTCGCCGAGTTCAAGGTCAGTCGTAGTTTCGGATGTTGTGTCTTCGATGTATCAGGTGCTAACTTGGGATCGATTGGTGTACATTTTGACAGTCTGTCTTGTCTGTCCTCGTGAAGAATTTCGTCTTTGAGCTGCGGGACGGTCCAGAGACAGCGATCGAGATGAGTAGAGGAATCCTTCCTAGGCCTCGTGTAGCTGGCGAGGTGGGGTGCAAGGTACCTCTCCGCGTGAGGCCGTACACGGGGTGAAGCTTGCAAATGGTTGACGTGCTCGTCTGATTGTGTGCAGTATCATTCCGCTCCAACCACTCAATCGTTCACATCTCGCTATTTATGCTTTCCCAGTATCTATGTATCTTCATCCGATAATCACCAGCGTAATACGTCGTACTTGCGGACGTTTTCTAAGTACATACTAGCCAATACTTCAACTCTCCTACTACACTACACAACAGGAACGGCTGGTGATCACAGACAGTTGTAATTTCGGGATCGACGCAACATCCAAGTGTGACTTGAAAGATGGTGCACCACTGTGGGAAGTAGGGTGGATGATAATCCGCGTGCAGCTTGCCTCTAATAAGTGCCACCCCAGTATGCTTGGATGGTCGCCGAGTTCCTTGCCATGTACAGCCTTCTGCACTTGACTCAGAGCACTCAAACTCGTCAACTTGAAGGAGTTCTGCGCCGACTCCCATAACATCCTTTTCATGTCACATTCGCCATTTTATGCCTACTCACAAATGGGTCACCCTGAAAATAGCACTTACAATCTACCAAATGCACTGTACTTAGCTCTCAATAATAACTGCCTACTACTCACTTTGTTTACGGATCCGAGTCATGGCGGATCAGGACGAAATCCAAACTCCGGTTTGCATCAATTTTGCAGATGTGTGTCAATGATTTTGAAGTGGGGAAACGCTAAACATCGATTAGGCTCGGATTCTGGCTATGATTAATGATTCTTGCTCCAAGGTAGGAATACTCTAATCATTATACTCTGTAGCGGGAAGTAGGGTGGATGAAGGCTCCAAGCACCGACTCAGTTTGTCCGATAGTAAAATTCAGAGATTACAAATCGCCTATTAGGCTCTGGTTTGCATCGGTTTTGACATGTCTTACTAAGCAGAGGTGTAATCTTGAAGTGGGAAAACGCTCAGGCTAATCTTTGGTCTGGCTACGTGACGGGAAAGAGGAGTGTGTATTGCGTCTGTAGCTACGTAGGTGCAATACAGGAGTGTGACTAATGAGCGTGAGGATTGGGCGGAAGCGCGTAGTGCTAGCCGGCCTAGGACGGAAGCCGAGACCTGTCGGGTGAAAAGGTGAGCTGCGTGGGCGGGTGGGAAATCGAACACGCCTTTGAAAACTCGCCGAAGTGACAGGGCTTGCGCGCCCAGGGCCCTATGTGGAAAAGGGAGCTGAGAAAGGTGAGTGAGGAGCTGCGAAAGCAGTGAATTTGGGTGCGGAGGGTGGGAGCGACGAAGTCGAGGACGAGAGAGCCTGCAGAGCGAGGGGGAAGCAGGCGGCGGCACGAGTGAAAGAAGTGAGTGCCGGTAAGCTCCGCTCGTCCGAAGACTTAGCTCTGTGGCTGCGCTTTGCACCGCCGCAGAGCGGCAAACTTTGGAGATGTCGTGATAATTGGCTAAGTAAAATAGAACGCATAAAGTCGGATAAAGCTGATTAAGCACCGTGTAAAATTACTGATGACTGGGCCAGCCCGGCCTATTTGAAGATATCGCAATCATCCGATTCAGAGGTCTCTGGTGAGCACAGCGTAACGAGATGATTACTAGTAGTAGCCTATTCGTTACGTGCGTATAAGTATGTTCATCTTTACTTATTGTAAATTCTATTTACGATAAGAAGAAATACCAATGACACTGGAACAAGTCAACATTCGGTCAAGTCTAGTCAAGGTTCCCGCCGGTCCGCCGGGTCCAGCTCCTCACCCATGTACAATGCCGCACTGGTGGCACAACGGTCGAAGATCACCGGTTGCATGTGAGCTTTCCTTTCCCTGTTTCCGAACGATCAATGCATAGTCCGTCTCACATAGGATTCTCAGCGAATGTACGCCGGTGGAAGCGACTGCTCCAAAACCAAATCCCTTGTTGAAGATACTTCGACTAATACGCAAGGAGGGACAAATTGAAGTCACACAGAACATGCGTGTTCCTTTCTGGTGACACCGGCAGTGGATTTCATCTCCATTGCTGACATCCCACCGATGAGTGACGACACAAGTCGGGCTAGTACTCAAATCCCCGAGAAAAGGGGATTCCTGCAGTAGTGACCATACACCCCAAGTCCGGGCGCTGTTTCGATCTGTTGGCCACTGCCGGCCAACAAACCGCCCCAGCCTCAACCCCCGAGCGGAGGAGCTCAATCTCCTATCGCAGTGAGCATAGTTTCCTCACGCTCGTGTCAACCACTGGTTATCATCCCATTAGCCACCTATAGTGAACGACCCACCACGGCAAGAGTCACATAGCACAGGTGCTCGACCTCCAACGCGATCCGAACATTGGGAGGCAAGTTCAAAAGACTAATAAATCCGATCGTAAGCCAACTGCGCCCTGCTAGCGGGTAAATGACAGCCGCACACCATATTTGCTATCATGATGATTTGGTTGAACTCGGACGCGCGGTTGGGATATGCATCCTAACATCACTATAGATCGTTCACGTCGCGTTCAAATACGTATTTTGCAGCTTATGACGCGTATAGCACGTGCGTGCGAGTGACACAATTGCATTGTCCTCTGCTGCCAACTTCCGCAGTTGGAATTAGTGCAGAAGAGACCAATGAATCTTGTATGAAAAACCAACTGCGTCCTGCCTGTGGGTAAAATGGCGGTCGCGCCGAATGCAATGCAACACCCGTGTCACTACTGCACACCCGCTTTCAAGTAAATTGTCAACACCGGCAAGCTTATCATGCTCACAAGCTCCATTAATCTTTGTGCGCTCAAATAAGGACTACTACTAAAAGTAACACCAAACTAAGTGGTCCAAGTCGTGAAGCATCGATGCAAACCTAATCATTTCACTCCTCTGGCAGGCCTGCCAGATTCCAATCCCTCTTGTAGGTCTGCGGAACATAGGTTCGGGCGGCTTCGGAGAGCTTGCACCACGCATCGGGCCACCTATCCCTCACACCCATGAGACATTTCTCCGCGCGGCTTTGCACCTCTACAAACTGTTGGTTGGCTTGGAGATCAAATTGACGATTAACTGGCTGGTAGTTGCCGCTAGCCCATTCTTCCAGGGCTTGTATAATCTGGGGGTTCGAAGAATTAGAGTGACTAAATCTTGAAGTGAAACGCATACCAAAGTAACAGCTCTTGCAACATCAGCTACCAGGTAGCCTCCTGGAGGAGTTTGGCCGTATTGTCCCGGCCCCCCTTCGCCGAAAAGAGATGCATGCAGCACCTGCACGAGTACAGTGTCCCCAAAACTGTCACCGGGTTGCAATGGCTTTGTGGGTGCATATGGGTCACCAGGCATTCCGAGCAGCAGAAAGGAACTTACCAGAGTGATGTAGGGACGATCCTGGAGTACCTCTCGGGCCCTGAGGGCTCCCGGGGGGCCTTTACCACGAGACAAGATGCCATATTCGCAGACCACCAGCAGTCGCGCAGTGTCCAAGGCATGTCTTTCGTGCTTTGTGCAGGGCAAGAAGTGCGCATCCTCAAGGATAGGCTTCCAATGTTCATCCGGGAGCCGAAATCCGTGGACAATGTGCAGCAGCTGACTCATCGCACCTAGTTTCCTTGCTTCCTTGATGTCGATTCCCAAAGATCGTGGGACATTTCCTATGAGTTGCCCGTAGTGTCGCCGGCCTGTGTAAAACCGGTGTTGGGCCTGCCGATCCACCAAGGCATCTTCCTCCATTCCGGGATCGCAAAGACCTGGGAAGTACTGGCAAAAGAATGCCGTGTAAAGCTGGCGCAAGAGAGCAATGGAGAGGGTGATATTCATGTTTGCGGTGTGGTCCTGCACCATTCGAGTGATCTCGTCGCCGTTCCACGAATGGCTGCCAGTGGTCCTGGGGATTGTGCGGCAAAAGATGAAGACATCCTGGTGACGAATTTCCTTTCTGAGTGTAGTAAGGATTTCAGTCACAACCGGCCGAAGGACTGCCAAATAGAATGTAAGACAGGACGCGAGCGCGCGAGGCAGAAACCACAAGCAACTCTCTTCCCTGGCCCTCCCCGGCTGTTTTGCGGCAGGCTTTCCAATTGCCAGGCACCCATTAATAAAGAACAGCCCGCGACCTGCACCAGTTTCCGCGCATCGATCGAATTGCAGCGAAGCAAACTGAAATCCTCTTGGGGGGATGCCGCAGGTTAGGGCGATACCGACAAGAAACAGAGAAAGTATCTTTTCGTTATACTTTAACCAAGTCAACATTTCTCGCTCGCTGCTGAAGGACTGCAGAAGGGACTCCCGCACATTGCTGATTGCTGGTTCAACCAAATCGCTGTTCATGCTTTGCCGGAAGATGGAGGTCGGATCGTTGAGATCGTCTGAGAAACGAGAAAGATCTGGAAAAGATGCAAACACATCGCGGGCATCTTCGGGAAGACACTGGCAGATCAGCGTGTCTGCCTCAAGCACGATCCGTCGGGCCTCATTTCCTATGCCCACCAAATTGATTCGGTGCTTCTCTCCAACGGCATCAACAATGATTGTGGTACCATCGGGCTCGAATGCAAATCCTATTTTGGCACTTTCCTTGAATGCTGTGGGAGCGGCATCGTACCACACAGCCTTTAGTCGGTCGTATGGGGTGAAGTAGTCGTGTCCTGGAGTTGTGCGGAGCCATTTTTCCTTTTCCCGGTGGAGTACCCTGGATGGAGGGTCGGTAAGGCGCACAACTATGTGAAGCTGAATCATACCGAAGGATGTTCGTAGCCAAACCGGGCCTTGCGATTTCCTGGTCCTGGTCCGGCCCCACATCTGCTTCAGCCTCAGGTCCAGCTTCGTCTTCGGCTTCGTCGTCATCCGCCCCAATAACCAGTAACGGCGCATCGTCCAGCTCACCCAGAATATTTTTTGGCTTTACTGGCGAAAGTTCCATTCCTTCATTCAAAATAGATTCGCCGGGGGTGGACATTGACGTTGTATCGGTCTCCTGCAAACTCTCCAGACGTTGGCCATCGAAAAAAACAAATGAATCCTTTCCGCTGGTCTCCAGTCGAGCAACGTGGGTGACGATCGTATAGAACCAGTATTGCAGGCTTGCACATGTGTTCGTAAGCCGGTTGGCAGACACAAACTGAAGAGTCCCTTCCGGGGAATGCTTTAGCGAGAGAAGAAAGAGAGATTGGTCTGTAGGACACTCCATCTTTCTCGTGCCGCGTATAGCGTGGTGAACAAGAAGAACTAGAAGTTCATGCACAAGCGCAAGCGAGCGAGCAACGAAGTTGCCATCATCTTTGCCGTCGGCCGAAACAAGATACTCGTAAAGAGATTTCGTGGCTGAAGCCTGCTGGGTGTTCCACGTGATGGAAAAGTTGCCCAGGCGTTTGGTGTGTGACTCGTCTTGTAGTCGAGAGAAGTAGTGCACGCGAAGCAGCATGCAGAGAGTCTTCGTCATCACTGCCCGATAATGAACGTAGGTCTCCCTGGTCAGGCTCCGGTAATGCGCCTTCGTGCTTGACGAGGAGGTTAAGCTACTGCCGGGGACTCGATAGAGATCGAAGACTCACCCCAATGTGATTGACTTGCGGACAGAGGGATGACAGCTGTCCAGGAAGGCGTTGGCATCCTCAAGGTACTGCACTAACAATGCGTCGACCTGCAGCATACCCCTCTCCAGGGCGGCGCGCTTGGGGGGAAAGGATGCGATGTCTTTTTTTTTCGGGAGCTCAACCAACTTCATCAGGAAATCGACCTCCGTGCCGTCAAGGTTCTGCAGATACTCCGACCAACCTATGGCAACCAAATGAGGAGCACTTTTCGGAACGAGCGGTTGATCTTTTGGAATGGCTATCTGGTGTGATCGGAGAGGGTTGGGGCTGGAGGCCGGGGTCCAGTGCTCTGGAAGTAAAATCACGGTGTCGCTGAGTTCATCGCGACCTCCCCGCCCACCATGCTTTCCAAGTCTATACGGCCTAATAATAAAACGAGGGTGAAGGCTTCCTTTCTTTGGGTTTACTGCGCCCGCGTGCCAACCCTGATAGTGTAAGCGTAGCGTTTTCCATTTGAACCACCTTGGGTTAGGACAAATGGGACATTGAAAAGATAAAACGGGGGGGCTTAATCCGGGGATGGGCGCGGAGACAGTCTCGGGAAGATCGAATGAGGCCACATTTTGTGGAACACCGTGGGTAGTTAGAAGATGGGCGATAATGGCATCGCAGAACTGCACTTTCTGTTTACCGGTGACGGTGACATCGAGGTCTTCAAGGTGCTTTGAAACGATGTGGTGTCGGAGATGCCCGGGGGGATACAAGTGACCGCACCGTTCACAAACGAAGCCATGCGGACCGAAATACATCCGCAGCTTGTGCAGGATAGCACACTGCGAAATAGGAGTGGATGGGCAACCCTTGGATGGGTCGACATGAGACTTCTCGGCGCAATACAATGCGCAGGCACGGGGAATCTTGGGAAGCGCGGCAGGGGGGCCCGTCACAGCTGGATACCCCTCGCTGTCCTTTGGCGCGCGTGTGCATATTTTTTTCGGTGCGGGTGCTCGACGAGATTCGTTCTCTTTTCGGGATCGCTTTCTTGGTAGCAAACCTGGCTGACATGCTGGCTGGGGGGGATCATCGGAGTCCTCCGAGTCTGCCGAGCAGTTGGAATCCTGGCAATCACTACCACCATCATCCCCGGTGCTTTGTTCGCTGCCAGAAGTGGCGAAATTGGTCCCGTCGTCGTCTTCACCTACATCAGAAGAAGAAGGTTGATTTTGGTCCAAAACGAGGCCCGAGTTTGGGCTCGGTCGTAGGGAAGAGGCAGGCTTGTCGACAAATGCGTTGCGAAAAGAGTTCTCCGGGCTGAGCAGAGATGGTGGGGAAGCGGAAGAAGAAGGGGAGGGGGGGGCGAGCAAAGAGGATGCGGCTGGTCCAGGACTAGTTAAAAGTTTTGAGAAGGTAATAATGGACCTGGTGAAGTTGAAGATACGCACGCTTTGAACTTGGGGATCAGAACACAGTCCATGGTCACCCGGTGGTGGGGCCAAGGCATTCTTATTCGGTGTGGAGGGTGATCGTCCCTCAAGGTAGATGCACTGGAAAGGAATGATAGGAATGGTGCGCAAAGAGGGTATAGTGAATGATGGCGAAATTCTGCTGCGTTTGCCTCAAGTGACGCGCCAACAACAAACCTGATAACTACAGTGGAAAAGCGGCAAAGAGAGGTTTACCCGAATTAGGGCCTCCATCGCGCGCGGGCGATTCGATGCACGGGTCTTGGTCTGGATCTGGAGAGACCGTGCCCCAAGCCAGGAGATTTGTAAGATGCGTGAGTCACTCGGTTGGCTATCTTCGCGAAAGAAAGTAAGTAAAGGAGAATGAGAATTGCATGATGACGACATCGCCCTACCTTGGCTCTCTGCTTGGCTTCGTTTAGCCGAGCTACGCCAGATTGCCACCATGTGCAGCCGGTGAGTCCTAACGGTGCAGGAGACCTGCGGAGCGCCCGAGCCATTCCCAGGGCAAGAGGCGACCTTCATGCACCTCCCCCGGAGTCACGAGCGGTCCGGGTGTTGCTAGACGACTGGGAGTGTTTTTATTAAAAATGATGCGCCATTCACAGGAAGGGGGAGTGATAAACGAGCCAAAAGTGAGAAGGGGGGTATCGAAGAGCGCTGCAACGGCCTGGTCGGACTCGCGCAAATCCAGCCCGTCTCTCGATCAAACGATCCGCACGCGAACAGGAAACTTCTGCCTGACGGTGCTTCAAGCACTTCCAGAGCGGGATCTTCTTCAAACTTCGAGAACCCGGCGCGGGGACCGACTCGAAAATGCAGAGCAGCTGAACGTGGGTGAATTAGACTCCCTGGTTCCGGTGTTTGGTCTGGAGATTGAGCGTTGCACGACTCAGCAGTTTACGTAAATTCGCCCGCGAATTCCTGGTTAAGTCCGTGCTACTGAGTCCGATGTGGGTGCATTCAAGGCATGATGCTTACCATGGACAACAGTGGCGCCGATCGGTGTTGTCGGGTGAGCCAGAACTAGCAACCTCTGCGTCCAGGGGAAGAATGTAGCCAGGACCAACAAAATTGCGACTCACGCCATGCGCCCATTGCAACTAAACCCATTGCAACCACAGAAACCACGGCGGGGTAGCAGCTTAAATGTCCTTGTGCAGGCGATGAAGATGGTGAGCTGAATCACCTTGTGAGATGCGATCAACTGGACGGTGTCACGATGGTGGTGTGATTAACTGGGTTCCTGTGGGGCCGTTGGGCAGTGCCCTAGATTGCAGCGAGCAGTCTGCATCTAACCACATCCATCTTCTTTTGCGTCAGCTTGTAGATCTTTGCACTTGAACTTTTTGCAAAGGTGATCTGCCGTGACGTTGCATGAGTTGTCGCGACTACGCCCGGTGATGACCCAGTCGTTTGTCGCATATACGCAATGAAGAACAGCCACACGTTCATGTTTGGTTCGTGTCCAATAGTTTACATAAGCAGGGATATTTTCGGCAGAGCGTGACAGAATATGGTGAGCGTTACAGTAATGGAACCTCCTCGCATCAGCTCAACGTGCTAAGCACTTCTGAAATCCTGTTTCGACCTCACAAGTGTAAAAAGCATGTGGCCGTATATGCAACGCATCCACGTCAATTGCATCAGAGGCACCATCGCCATGATTGACCACCTGAAGGACCTCAGAATGGCGCTGAGAACGATCGTCCTCATCCTCGGTCGAGGACAGCGAAATGACTGATTGAGCACGCAACGCATCCACGCCAATTGCATCAGAGGCACCATCACCATGATTTTCCGCCTGAAGTGCCTCAGAATGGCGCTTGGTAGTGGGGTTCGAGCAATGAGAACGACCGTCCTCATCCTCGGTCGAGGAGGACAGCGAAATGACTGATTGAGCACGACAGGGAGGTTGTTCCGACCCTTGCTTCGCGGCAGTGTTACGCGCATCATCAATGCTGGGAGATAGAGATGCTACCGATGAGCTCCGAGTCAGAAGGGGGCGAGACTGATCTGACGCATAAGTGCTGTCCCGCACAGCTGGATGCGCATCTTCATCCAAACCAAATGGCCGAGGCGAGTGCCAGCAAACCTTGGACCAGGATAGTCCAGCGACGGTGGTGAGATCTGGAGGTGGGCTTGGAGTGTGTGCTGCAGGAAATAGGTCTTTGTGTGAGCCAAATAGCTGCTGGGAGCACTGCCAGAGTTTTGGACCGGCAGAGGTTGGGGATGCTTGAGATCCAGCATGGATTTGACTCGAATAACGATCAAAATCAGTACAGTCGGTAACGCTGCCCCGTTTCAAGAGAATAGTGGCATTGTGTGCAGAGACGTCAATCGTCTGACCAACATCGACCGAAGTCCAGGTGGCGCGCTCCTGGTTATACCACTTGACAGACAATGGACTAATGAGATGCCCATTTGAATCTGCAATTCTGACGAGGCGAAGCTTTGCGAGAACATCGAGAGTGAGGGAGAAGTGAGGACACGCAAAACGTTGCAGAATCTTGTAGACCTCTGGTGGACCGTTCTGCATCATTGATGGTCAACGAATGCAGGGAAATGATAAGGGATCCAGACCTCGCTCCAAGCATATGCTGTGACTTCATTTTGTGTGCACTCTGCTGCTCCACGCTGCTCCTTGACTCGCTGCCGGTGGCACAGATCTGCTTCTTCTGGCTGGGCGCCCGGACGCATGAAAACAGGTTTGAGGTGGGTGGTATGATGCCGATCTGACAATGGAACAGCCCCGGCCTTTCTCTTCAGCTGCAACGGGCCATAGTTTGGTGGCGCCAATGCCTTATTTTTGCCTTTGTCCACAATACAGACAACTGCCGATGGCTTGTCGGAAGGCATGGAGTGTCCAGGGGGTAATAGCCGATAACGAACTTGGGGACTTTGGTCAAGAACCGGAGTGCCACGCAGTCCCGGTGCGCCACCGACCTCGCCAACTGCAGGAGCAACCACAAACTGAAAAACGCATGAGTAATACGATGCAGTGGACCAGTATAACACATACGCTGACCCCCGCATTGACTTCTTCACCCTCCAGATCATGAAACCAGGGCATTCTTGTTGCGTGCTGCTTGGTAGCAGTGTTGGATGGAGCGGGAGGTTGAAAATGAGACTTGTTTTTTCGAGCGACATCGTGCACAGACCCTGGGGCCCATTGAAATCGCGCACAACCAGGGCTGGCAGTCTGGCACTAGGCATGGTGAACACGGCAGTCTCACATCACATAAAGAGCAGAGGACCCACAGCGGTATACCAGCGTCCGAGAAATTTGCTATTCTTGTTTTCCGAGCGACGCCAGCGAAGGGGTTGTTGGCATCGACCACACATACGCACGTACCGGGGCGTTTCTTGAAAGAGCCAGATGGACTCTGCTGAAGAGCCTGAGGTGATTGGATCAGGGATAAAATCTGACACTGTAAAATATGTGAATAACTGCATAGCGATTGAGACAAAGGCTCGGACAATACGAATCGATCCACAACATGATACTCACTTTGTATGGCGACAGGGACACAGGAGAATGGTGGAAGTAGCGCTCAAAGCAGCACCAAAGGGTAGGGAGAGAATTTAGGAGGAAGAAAATGATAGGGAGAGATAGGGAGAACAGGAAAAGACGTTGGCAGTAGCCCATCATGCTTTTATACTCTCAAGGAGCGTCTGCGGGAATGGATCACGAGCGGGACAATGAGCGGAAGTAATTTTGATGCTCTCGATGTGTAAAATCAACAGCCTCATAAATCCGGGTAGATCGCGCTCTTGGTCCATTGGGAGTTACCGAGTTAATTTGATATGGCATACTGCTTTTTGCCCATTAATATTGGTGTCCGGGGCCTTAGTAAGGAATACCACCAAATCGGGCGAGATCTAACGCGATCATGATCGGTCAACGAACACGTAGCATCATTGATTCAGAAACCTGAAAGCTGGTTGAGGGATTAGCCTAAGCTTGTCTATATAACTTTTTCGTACTTTGTGTGATGCCCTACCAGTATCTACACCTATGCAAGAATTGCTAGTATGCACCGTCGACGAGCGCCTCGGCGCCTCACCGCCAACCGCCCGATACACCACCCACAGCACGTCCCTCCCGCCCCCGTCTGCCTCACCATCCGTCTTCTCCCTGCTCCTGACGGGTGCCCTGGCCTCAGCTCCCTCACGACAGGCTATTCGACGCCCCCACCTAGTCCGAACGCAGGATGTCAGACGCTGGCGAGTTGGATGTCGCATCCGATACGAGATGGGAGTGAAGGGAGGTGTCGTCATTGTTGGTGCGCGAGGTGACGACAAAGTGACCGCCTGTGCTAGATTTGGTGGTGAGCAAGACGGAGGAGATCATGCTGTGTCATGGGTCGGTACTTCAGTGAGGATCATGTTGACACGCGTTGTTGCACTCACCCGTTGCTTGTACGCATCTTGAATTTCGTGGAATCCCTTTACTGAGGAACGACACAATCGTTGGATGCGCATGTTGGACGTGTGCAAAATGAGTGAGTCAGTCGTGTTGAAATGACGATCGCTCGAAGTCAGGGTCCTTCTCGCCGTCGTGATAGATAAAACGACCGTTAGTCTCTAGGTATGGTCACCCATGGCCATGTACACACATCGACGTGGATGGGTGAATTGGACGTGTTAGTTCGATCTTGTCAAACGTCACCATCTACCACAAAGTGTGTGTGGTGAACGTATTGATGTGGAGTGGTGCATCCTCAGAGGGAGCCACCGGGAGAGTAATCATGACCTCAAAAGGCAGCCGATCGCACTTCGAGGGAGACCATCCAGATCATCCAGATGAGGGCGTCCGCAAAGCACCAGAATCAGATGAGATGGGTCATGATGCACGACGATGACTCAAGTGCCAGAACAAAAAACCACGCACATATATCCCAATCCCACTCTTGTATTTACACACCGTCGATTGAAATACCTCACCCTGACGTCGACCTTGGCATCATCTGCATCGCCCGCATCGCCCAACCTGCATCCAGGCACCCACGTATTAGTAGCTTGCCTCACGTGCACGCGCCGCTCTAATATGACCCGCGTGAGAGGAGGTACAGTTCCTCTGAGCAGCCTGAGATGGGCGACATGAACGACGTCTCGGTGCTTTCGAGGAAGGTGGCTCAAGTGGATGGGCGGAGCTCAATCGAGGTTATGCAGTTGAGAGCTGAAGCACTGATGGATTGGAGGACACGCCGGCTGTCTTCGGGTCTGGGTAATATACTGACCAAAGCGTCACCGTCGGTGCTTTTTCATTGGTCTTGTCATTATTGTTGCGCTGTGCACACACAACGCGCTGACGTGTCGATTGATCGATCATAGGTTTCCCATGGCAGGTCCGATCTGGTCAAGAGCATGACAGACTTTGCGTCGCGCAAACCCCCTTTGGACTTCGTGTCCGAGTCCCTAGGTCGCCCCGGACCACCAGACTCCCAATTGAGCGGCAGTGCAGGGGTTTAGGGTTTTTGTGGTGTTTTTCTGCACCACTTGTGAGTTACTCACGCACCTCGCGGATCTCCCATCCTTCAAATCGATGGTGCTAACTCCTAATGGGGCAACAGTGCGATGGCGGCCCCAGCTTGAATTAGGCGACCCTAGCGTGGTCTTTGCAGACCAAGATCCATGCATCAAATCGACCGCGCGCGCGATGGAGCCCCCGTTCGGCTAAGGTAAGCGTGACTACCATTATTTGTTTCTTGTCAGCACGTCAGTCAAGGCGTCTCTTCTTGACATTTGGATCCCTGCTAAGCCTTGTCTCGATGTCGCAGGGTGCACAACTTGATCAAGGTAGCGCGGCAGCTCGAAAGACCACCTTCGACCCCCGATCTGACAACGAGGACGACGTATGGCCAGTCCATGAGATCACTGCAGAATCCGCCACGCAGTATCAGGTCCGGTGGGCAGGAACTGACCCCCAGACCGGGAAACCTTGGCCTCAGAGTTGGGTGCCAAAATATGACTGCGCAAGTGACCTTGTCGTCAAGTGGGAGGCGCAGATGAAGTCGAAGAAGGAGAGTACTCGGAAGTCAGTCAGGGACCACGGCATGTTCTTCTACGGAGATTTTTACAGCGTATACTGACGTCTCACTCTCTCAGATGCCACTAGGTGTCAGCCTGTGCTCAAGCCAAAGCGGAAGCGACAGCTTGGAGATATGGATTCCATGGAGATGGTCGAAGAAAAGTCGAATAAGAAGCACAAGGAGGAGGCAAAGAAGGAAGACCTCTCGGTTGACCCACCCAAGCATCAGAAGAAGCAGCCGGATCGATCTTCTCATTCCAAATGCCCAGTCAACATGCAGTTGCCCAGGGCCTCTTCGGATGACATGCCGCAGTCTTACACCTCAATCAAGGTTGGTCCACCCCGGGGTGTGCGCAAGAAGCGTCTCGCCCATCCCCATCTCCCTCCACCTAGCTCAGCTCCAACGTCACTTGTAGCTGCACACCAGCCATCTCCGAACACCCATTTGTCGCTGGAAAACCTCAATCAGTTGGTGGTAGAATCCGGTGGGTGCAAGGAGGCGATCGAGCAGAATGAGAAGATGGAGGTGGCGGACAGGAAGGGAAAGAACCCAGGTCTGCAGCTGAACCCCTCAATCCCGTTTAACTTCATTGCAGCCGAGCCTTCCTTTAAGTGGAAGCTGAATGCTGCTGAGAGACAACCGTCGCATGACTCAGACGTTGAAATGAGCTTTCAAAACAAGAGCAAGTCTCCGGCAGCATCATCCGGCATGTCAATCAGAACAGGCGAATCAAGCAAGAAGGTCTTTGGAGACATGAAGGTGCGGTCCAGTGATATCAAAGCAAGCATCCAAACGTTGCATGGGATGGTAAGGAGTGTGGAGATGAAGCTGGAGGGGGCACTAAAGGAATTGAGGGAGTTTCGGGTTTTGTTGAATGAGAAAGTCTGAGCAACATTAATGTTCTGCGAAGACGACATTTTGGACAAATTTCTGGATGTAGTAGTAATACTGTCTGCAACTTGATTTTGTCTTTCTGACCACATCACTCAGTCGGCATCTTAAGCGACATCTATCGCATCGCAATCGAGATCAACAAAGTCGAAATATTGCCGAAGAATCCCAAAGCCGACACAGATGTGTACTATGACGGAGGCAATGTCTTTTGGGGAATCGAGTTCTTTAAATTCAAAGACACCCATCCAAAGTTCATTGGGAAACATAGTACAGATCATGGGTTGTGATTTCGATGGTTGTGCCAGGTAGACTTGATTACCTTTCGTTATTTGGTATGTCCAACGTAACGTCAACGACCACGATGGATACCCTACTCCCAGTGACTTCAACGGCGCTAGTACAGTACGAACTCCTACAATTAGATTGCATTTTCTTCGGTAACAATGGTGCTCCCCGTTGTCCTGTTTCGTAGGTACAGGGCCAACTCTTCAACCATCCAAGCAGCCCCTCCTCAACAGGCAAGTGCTCAAGCAGCCTCAATACCACCTCTCTGCATTCGCAAGCCCTCTTCTTCATCACCCTTGTCTATTGACCGCAGTCTCCCCACCATTACCGGCCGGACCAGACCCATTCAATTCACCTCTCCACGACCTCAAAGTGCTTGCCATTGCTACCACCATCACCATGTCAAGCGTGGTTGCTTCTGTTGCAGGTGTCATGGCCTATCTGGGTGTTCGCAACGTGAGTCCATAGTAGAAAGAATGCACCCCATTGCTTACCGAGGTTCACAGACGACAGAATTTGCTGCTTGCATGCATACTATGTTTGTATCACAATCCATGCCACTCTTGACAGAAAAAATATATTGACGGTCTACAATTCAGTTCCTGGTGATCCTGTTCTCCTCGCTGCATCGGCACCACAAAACCTGCTCTCGACGCCGACCGCCTTTGATCATAATATCCCTGTCGGGGTCAGGGCCATTGGGTGACTCAGAGGATCGGGAGTGTGAGGGAGGTGTGAGGTAGATTCGACACGTGTGGACCGTAGCAGAAAGGTCGTCGGGGGATATAAAGGGTGCCTTTGTAATGCTTCGATTGCTCGTCGGTCGTGGTTCAATGCATGATGGTGCAGCCCAAACTGACCCGAGGCCGTCATCAGAATGGGTGCATGTAGAGAGATAGGCCATCAGAAGGGTATGTACTTGAACCCAAACGGAGGGATTTTCATGATTTTTTACCTCTGCTTCTTGTATCACACCTTTGGCCTGGTCGATCTTGCCTGGTCCATGGAAGGTGGCAGCGGACGACGCCCACAACTCGCTCAGTAGTCTATCCTCCTTGGAGGCTTGAGGGATCGGTTCGGCGTCTTGTGGCAGAGGGTAGGGGGCGGAGGTGGAGCGGGAGGACAATCAATGGCTGGTTGTTGAGCATCTTCGTTGTTGTTGTTGTTGTGTTTCAGAGAGCAAAGGGCTCGGCGTGAATGTATGGGAGACGTCTGGTAAGGATCATTTTGAAGGACTGCGTGAAAATCTATCCAAGTAAATATAAGATCTACCTGAAGTAGAGTTCCTGACAACGCCATGTCCAATTTTTCTCAACACAATGCTAATCTTTTCTTGTCCTTTGTGGAC
Organism: Harrya chromipes; assembly: GCA_038091155.1. Taxonomy (NCBI): domain Eukaryota; kingdom Fungi; phylum Basidiomycota; class Agaricomycetes; order Boletales; family Boletaceae; genus Harrya; species Harrya chromipes. Next base: position 4,832 of record JBBPNX010000420.1, on the reverse strand, counting down.
ACGGTTCTTGAGCATCTGCTGCACTTTATTTCCTGCGGAAGTGTCGCGGTCCGACGAAAAGAAGCGCTTGGAGGGAGGTGGTGTTGGAAATCTGTGCTCGGCATCTGCTGGAGTCGCTGGCGTGACAGTGATCAGAGGACTACCGAGATACTCGGTTCAATGGAATCTTTGCCTGACCAATAAACTGACCACATACAGCCCCACTTCGATATCACGAGATTTGGATACGATGACTACAGAGCCTGTCTGCATCACCGCTGAGGCGGTCGGCTGTATAAACAAGATGGCAAGCTGACAGTCCTCGGGAAGGAGCAAGACGTGGTTAGACGATACGTAGACCTCGTAGCCATTAGGATTAAACACGAACAAGTCTCACTCGGCCTAGTCATGCCGATTTAGTATCTACGTAGTAATAATTCGAAGTCTCCTAACCATGATCTTGTCTGACTTGAGGTCCTTCCTCTCGCGCTACTATCATCACTCCAACACAGATTAATTTACAGCCGTTTGCAATAATAATGGCAGTCGCAGCAAAACTTTGACCGATCAGGAAATCAATGATTAGATAGAATTCGTGTCGCATCTTGTCCTTAGCACTACAGCATATGCAAATGGCGCATAAATCAGTCACTCTCTGCCTGTCTGGGGGTCAGAGAAAAAGGATCAAGTTCCTCGAGATTGTCGACGACACGCCAGTATCGATCCCCTCCGACTCTGACAACGATCTCACTGGTAGCAGCACCCGAATCTCGGACTCGGACTCGGACTCGGACTCGAACGATCACGGCTCCAATAGAAAGGAAGGTCAGCTCCGAGTCGACGATAAAGAGCCTGAGGAGTCTCAGGAACACGAGAACGAGCAAGACGATCTTTCTGAGGGCACTGCTGTTGTAACTGTTGGAAAAAAGCGCAAGCGCAAGGACATAGGTGCATACATCCACCACTTTTATCAGTAAGCAATCATGGCGACCTTGTTGACTATGCTGCTAGGTGAAAAGTCTGCCGTCGAGCCCGAGGCTCCTTCACTCAAAAAAATGACCTTTGTCGCCGTTATTACATCTGCTGCCGAAATGAAGAAATCCCTGGCAAAGTGGATCTCAAAAGGTGTCGAATTCGACTTCAAACTTGACGAGCCTTGGGATACACTGAAGGCGCAAATTCTCTCGAAGGTCGAGTCCGTTCTCAATCCGAAGCACCTCGATTACAACGATTACAACGATTACAACGTCTCGTTCTTTATCCCTCGAGTTCTACCTTAGGAAGCTACAAGTCTTTACTATGGATAGGAAAGAAACATAATGAGTGAACGTACCACACTGTTCTCAAACCAGTCAAGGATTCCTGCTTGCGTCATTGAGCCCTCGACCACAGTCGCACAGATAATGCCATCCAGTGTAAGGAGAGCTTCCACGGTTACCCGATGGCCACGAACAAAGACTTGATTGCTACTTGCACGATGTCCCTTGGACGACCGTCCGTAACGCCGATAAACAGTTCGTTCATCCTTTGAGGTCTCGTCGATGAACCCAATTTCCTCTGGGTCATACTTTGCCATCCGCGCGATAAATCCAGCCTGGACATCTTCATTGCGCTCCTTAGCAATACATCAAAGCTTCTTGCGGCTGACAATGGCACGTTCGAGCTCACAGAAGATGGTGGAAAAATGAACAGAGAGGAATCGATTGTGCTTGACAAGAGAGAGGAGTTCGTCGAGAAAATACACTGGCCTGGCACGGACAAGGCTAAGGACATAGTCGATGTTGTCACGGTCAAGGATGCGAGGTCGTCCGCGAAGATTTGAGGCTCTATGTGTAACGACATCTCCAGTCTCGCGTCAGAGCTTGAGGATGCGATAGAAGGTGCGTTCCGAGAGATTGCAACACTCCAGGATGTCCTGGAGGCGTAAGAGGCCTCGTTTGTGAAGTCGGATTGCAGCAAGCTTCACGTCGCGAGCGATTCGACGGTTTACCATGGTGGTGCGTAGCTACATATACACGTTGTACTCAATTTCCTAATCAATCGAATTTTTGCCGCGACTGCCATTATTATTGCAAACGGCTGTAACATTCTTCCCTCGACATTTCTTAGGTCTTGCTATGCATCTGAGTTGTGCATTGAGTGATGACAATGCTCGTCGTTGGATGTCCTTCTCGTCACACATTGGATGAACGCAAGAATGGAAACCGGCCATGGCCAACGACGGAAGCACTGAGAACGGCAAGCACGCAAGAACAGGACCATTCTATACGGGGACTACAAGGTACAGGGCAAAGGGCCACCATTGTATCTGTTGTACTTTACAAGTTCAGACTGCAACTATCTAAAAAAGATGTGGCATTACGTGTGGCACGACGCTTACCTCTCATTTTGACCCCAGTGTCTATCTCCCTCGTACGTTTACCTGCTGACTTCATCTTGCAGCTGGTAGATGCGGCATATTGCGCGACAAACTGTTGCTTGTCCCGCATCCACCTGGTATACTCCTCCCGGCCCGCTTGCACCACCTTCGGCGTTGGAACATCCTCACTGACATTGATAGCATCTCGCATCTCCTTCAAGACGTCGATGAACTTCCGGTGGGTAATCTTCTCATCACGAGGAGCATCCTGGTGCTTGAAGAGTCGATAAAGCTCCTGAATTCCCCTCCTGAATGCCGCACCGCCTGCTCCTTGCAAGAAGTACGGACTGATGGGTTTCAAGATGTGGTCTTCGTTCGCTGAAGTCTTCCACAGGTAGACCTCGTCGATGGTACAGGGGCGATTGGCGTCCGTCAGCCACGCAGGAACAGGGTAGTCGTTCAGATCCTTGGCGCGGCGCGTATACCCCGTGAATGCCTCTGCTGCAGGCAAATTTGTTATAGGAACTGCCGCCGGTGTCGCAGAGGATCCAAAGGATGTGTCTGACGGTGCGATTGTGATGGGAGTAGCAGGAGAGGTAGCAGCGTGCTTGACCTGCGTAGAGTCGGCCCACTCCCTCAACGTGTTGTAAGGGCCAGCCTGGGTAACTAGCAATGACCACAGAACCCAAAAGATGGATTCGAGATCATGGAAGACCGTGTGCTTCAATTTGCCACGCCGACCTTCATCGGAGAGGAGCTCCGTGGCCATGTAAGGCAACGTACCCTGAGCGAAGATGTTAGCAAGCGAGAGCGTGCGGTAAAAAAAATCTTACGGTAACAGCTCCCAGCTTGGACTCATTTCCGCTCTCCAGCAAGTCGATCCCCGAGCCCCAATCACCCAGCATACCTGCTCGCATGGGAGTCTGTCCCGAGAAATCAGGTATGGCCTTCTCAACAGCACGAGCGATGATCCGGATCCACACGTTATCCACACTGACGTCGCAATGGAGGACGCCCTTGCGCAAACCGTTGTAGTGACCTATGTTTAAACGTCAGTGACCCTTTAACCTTGTCAGGATGACGCTAACCCACCTATAAGAACCCCCATGAAGGCGTTTAAGAACTCCAGGCGACACGAGAAATACTGTATCGGAATGCCGTGAGTGCGAGATAAAATATAGATACGCTTGCGTGGCTCGTATCGCAGGTTCTTTGGCTTGGAGTCCGTCATCATTCGAAATCGTTCTGCTATGTTCTTCGTCGTGTCTGGCTTCATTACGTATGAATCCTCCGTGGCCCACACGTCGGCATCATGGTGGAAATCCTTAGGCATCAGGTGCGTCGCTGTCTTCCATTCTGTTGCGATAGGTATGCCTGGAAGGTGCTTTTCCGGGTCCCAATCCACCCCAGTTGCTGGCTTCTCGCATCGGGAAAAGACACCGTACACATCGGCGCCTCCCAAGACATGCTCGTCTTCCTTCAGAATGGATGCGGGCATGCGGGTATTCAATTCATGGTTGATCTTGATATCGTCTGGCCATTGCTCGGGGACCCAACACTCCTTGAGGACGCCGTCAAGTTCCTCGCAGGCGCCCGGATCGTCGTAAGCGACATAAGTAACAGCAGATGCGATGGTGCCTTTCCCAGCTGTACCGAGGGCTCGGAACAGTGGAAATTTCGTGTAGGCGATCACATTGTTACTGAGCTCGATGGGACGCTCATACGTGAGTCCCCCTTTCTTGGGTTTGTCGCCAAAACCTGTCCAAATGGGGTTGTCTTCGGAGGCGCTAAGACTTAGAAGGATATGGAGGAATAGCATGGGCTTCTCGTCGATGTCGAAAGGTCTTGTGAATGCATAGTGACCTCGAATAAAACAGCCGAGGGTGAGCCGCCGGCCACATAACGACATGCAGATATAGAAACGACGGCCAATCTGGGATGTCGAGACGATGCCAGCCAGTTCGATCATCTGGATGAGGGCAGCTGTGTCCAGGGACGGGGAGGAATTTTGCTTGACCTCGCAGTAGGCATACATTGCACTGGCAGGAACACGTTCGACATTTTCAAACCCACTTGGGACAAGGATGACGTCGGGTTTTCTGGCGCCCTCACCAACAGAGTTTGTGTGCGTCCGCCAGTGGACACCCGACAAATCGCCTATCGTCTGATAAGCATATGAAAGCATCTAACACGCCATATGATTAGCTTCGTAACCTCCCCTCTCCAGTTTAATGCTCACGCTATCAAACAATGCCGCAACTGACTGCTCGCTGCCGTTACCACCGCTAGCACATACCCAACGGCCATCAACGTGCAAATTCCGTGCAACCATCGTTGTGAGAAGAGTTCCCAGTACTTCGCAAGGGGTTCTACCTAGGCATCGTTTAGAGTCCTTGAAGTCTAGGGGCAAAGCCTTGTAAGGGAAGATGCTGAGAGGATCTATATCTCGGATGACGATTGGGCTTTTCATTTCTTGCCTGATTAGAGGATCTAC
>JBBPNX010000419.1:0-20649 GCA_038091155.1 Harrya chromipes | reverse complement strand
ATTCTCTTGGGCATTGACGACAACCTTGCCTCCGTAATGGTTCAAGGGCAAGAAAAGACAAATGACAGCGAGCCCGACGAAACATGAGACACCAAGTAAATTGTAAAGGAACCAAGTTCCGATGACAATTTCGATTGGTGAATCTGCGTGGCTACGTCAGTGACGATTCAAGCTCCCAGGAATGAGAATACGCTCATACCGACAAGCGTGAACATATGCCAAGAGAAGTCACTAACACGATCGACGTCTGTCGTCATGAGTGTCATGATTTGCGCCTTGCTCGAAAAGTCATCCTCATCGTCCTGGCTATTCTTGTTTTTATCATTGTCACCATCCTTGGACGTGTCTGCAGCACCAGATGACGACGCGACATCCTTGCGTACAAGAGTCTTCCCAAATAAAGTTGTGTTCAATTGGATCCTGAGACGGACTTGGACGGTAGTCGTCGCAAGAGACCAGAGCTGCCCAGTAACTTGATATGATTGTTAGCGATTAATGTACAAATCAGGTTCATGAATTTGTCTCACTAAGGTCCACGAACGCAGTCGTAAACACCATGCCCGCAAGATAGAACCAACCCCAGCTGCGATCTTCTCGATTGGGATCTGCCTCCAAGTAGCTAACCACTTGTCTTAGGAACAATGGTGGTGTGTAGAACAGGACAGCCGAGACAGCAGCTAACGAAACCAAACCAAGGAGGGGTGCTGCGTTGACTCTGAGAAGCCTATATGCGAGCTCCCAGCCGGAACCTACACTAGGGCGCCACCAACGGAGACTCCATTTGACGGTGCGTATGGTACGTCGCATAGCAGAGTAAAGGTTGGTCCCTCGCATATTGGCCGGAACGACTGGAAGGTCACCAATCTCGAGCGACTCCGAAGTATAACCAAGCATAACCACCTTGGTGGTGTAATTAAACAACAGGGAACCCCAGACGGAAGTTCCGATGACACCGCAGACGTTGTCTTGGTCGCGATTCGTTACAACTTTGAGAGTCTTTTCGGAGTAGAGGGTCTCGGACGGGTAGTGCAGGGATGGACCCGTGGGGATCGTGAACACGATGACAGTAACAATGAAATAAAGGGCAAGAATTGTATACCAGATTCCAAGCAAAGTGGGGTCCAGAGAACTTTGGGTGATAGGGTGAGAGTTCGGCAGGATAGCGGTAGCGAATAGGAGTGTCGTAGGCACAAACGTCAGTACCGCAAGATGAATTATGGACTCGGAATGAGGTTCGACTGCATTCTGATAGACAGAGCGAACGGCGAGCGCAGCGAGATAGAATGCATACGCGGCGTGTAGCCCATAGATGAGGTTGCCGCCACCCTCTCCTGTGGAAAAGGTCCAACCCAAGTTAATAGATTGGAGGACAAGGATAGCCGCTAGGAGCACTGAAACCAACAGTTTCCAGAGGCGAACCTATGGCATGAGAGTGGAGATAAGTAGGTGAAACAAGTCAAACTATGTAGGCGCCTACCTTATGCCAGAAAGCTGCTTCGTCAATTGGGTAACCGTCCACGGAATCTTCTGGACGCGTTACGTCGAAGGGATCACGAAGCAAGGGTTCATCCTGTTCACCCGAGGTTGGAAGCTGAACTTTTGGACGTCGGGGCCGCGTGAGATACAAGACAAAGATGCTCCCGACGCCGGTAACTGCTAGAGTAACGGCGATTGGTACCTGGTATTGAGACATACCAAAGTGACCAGGGTGACCAGAGTGAGCTGGCGACAAGGAAAGCGTGAACAAGTTCTCGAACACGGTCGTAGTCACGTCAACAAAATATACGCGAGATGATGATTCAGACTGGACCCCGGAACCGAGCACTGCATGTTCAAGCGGTGGGATCCCGAGCTCATCGTATCGACCACCCATTCAATGCCTCCGGGACCTACTCTAATACATGACTCATGCACAATTCCAGGCGAGTCATAGCTTTCCCCGCCTTGGCCGCATCATGACTTGTCAAAGTTAGACTCACATCATGGGAACACTTCCTTGATCAACTCAATCGCCACCTAATCCCCAGAAAGTTGTTCTCTGACCTAAAACTTCAGTGGGTGCAATGCACGACGAGCACCACTGAAATTGACGCTCGAGTACCACAAAGTTTCACACCGCCTTGATGGGATTGATGGCGTCACGCCCACGTCCACTCAACTATGCAAACACGCTCAGCCTAGCAAACCATCAGTTCAGTCTGCACACTGGGTAGTCAGGGACTACTGATTCACACGCGGATCACAAGTTTGATTTTCCAGACACGGTTGTCTCTCAGGGCTATCTTCAGACACACTTGACCACATGGCGTCCTTGCGAGTCCATGCGTTCCCAGAAAGACAACCAGGTCGGCCCATCTGACATTTACACATGGACGCCAGAAATAAGCAACGTGTACTTATTTGACGCCAAGATCATTCGGAACATCGGTGATAGATATATCAATCATCTCGCGTGCATTGTTCTTATTTACAAGAGCTCCGGAAATATAGTTGGGCAGAACCCCAATCAAGGTCGAGGTCTTGTCCATTCCAATTTTTCACTCGATATGCCTTTTTTTTAATGAGTTTTCAAGTTTGTTCTCAACATGCTCCCAGCATTTCATACGATCAAAATGACCGTTCTTCCGAATCGTAAAGTGTTGACCTCATTCTGGAAAACGGTGTGCGCACCGGCACCGCACGGACGTTTCAAATATCAGAATGGTGAGCTTCAACCTTTCAAGGCAGAAATCTACGATGGGACCAGCACACAGTACTAGCGATAGAGCACTCGCTCGCTCGAAACACAGGCAGGCGTTGACAACCATACGCACGAATGCAACAGAAACATACCCCAGGTTAGAGCGGCCAATGCTATGGAATGCCGAGTCGTTGTGGGCAGCACTACGGAAGGATACGGGCACATGAGATACATGCCAAGATCTCGGTAGCCACGTCTCGATGTGGATTTAGACGGAGCCATGACTTCGGAGACCGACGGCACACAAAAGCGACCGCCCGACGAGAATCGAAAGCGAAGGCGTAGGGCGTGTATCCACAACAAGAGCTGGTCCAGAAGGGGAGTCGGGAGTTTTGTCACGGTACTGTTCCATTATTCCCACCACGCAACGCTGCGACTCGAGTCGAAATGAATTGGTCTCCTTCAATTGGTCTCGTCGGAGCGCCAGGACCAGCGACACACGTGCCAGGAGTGGCGAACCACTACTGCATGCGGCGAGAGAGTCTAGGTAAAGTCGACTTAACGGGTCACTGGCGCAAGATCTAAGAATGCACGAGACGCGCTACCGGCTCGGCCCGGTCCGAAAACGGACCGTCTCGGCTTCCTCCGCAGCCGCGCATCAGGGATCGGTTCGATCGAGCCGGTCTTTTGTCATCTTCCATCTCTCACCTGTCTTACGCCAGGGCATTCCAGCACCGACAATCGTGCTGGGCTCACTCATGGTTCTAGACATCTAATATTAATGTGACGATGATGGGTATATTCATGGGCGACATACAAGGTACGCTGTCGAGCGGAAATTAGCTACCTGATGCCCAACGTGGGCGACTCGGAACGCGTCAACCCTCAAAAACACAGACACGATAACCTCCCGATATCGAGCTGTACTCGTTCAGGGATCTCACTTGGGAAACATGAACCCCCCGCGGTAGTGCCGAAGATACGTAGGAAGTTACCAATCCCTTGGATGGATTATACTGTACACAACAGTAGCCCATCCAAAGACAGTAATGACCATGGATCCAGCGTTAATCACGGCCCTGTACGGTTGTTGGTAATCGGATGACCGGCAGTCGATTTGCCCCAACTGATGCGACGTACTGGACGCGGCGTCGCTTCTGCTCGAGAACTTTTCTGGACAGACATAGTGAATGGAACCCTAGAAAGGCCAGAAGCCTGCTTACTGCCTTGTTCCAGGGACCCATCCGATCCCAAAAAAAGTGTGAACACGTCATTTCCGTCCTGGTGAAACCCCTTAGAGCTGAATGGATAACTTAATAGGGCAAGTTCGTTCCGGACTCTCAGGGACACGTTGAAGCGGTGCAACGCTTTTTGGCATCGAGCCAAAATTTCCAATCTCGCCTTGCACGATTGTTCATAGATAACAGAGACAATACTGTACCAAAAAGGTAACGATAGGAGCGACGCCTCCGCTCAGGACGCGCTGCTTAGCCATGGCGTAAAGTAGAACATTCTATGGCTACTGTTGGCAACCGCCCTGCCATTGTCTTGTCGTGTCAATTACATACGAGTCATGCCGTCAAAATGAAGATCGGACGTTCTACACCGAACCTGACCTCCTCTTCAGGTCTCGTGGTAAGATGACAGGCTGCCTGACAGGGTTTAGGCAGGGTATTCCACATGACTCGTCACTTTTGTTGACCCGGGGGACACAACGCACCGGATCATAAGTCACGCAACTCGGGGTCATAGGACTCCTGTAAACTTTGAGTTCTGAAAACAGCGCTCACTATCTCAAATCGCAGACCACGCGGTGATGGGGGTTGCAAATAACGAGCACTCTAATCAGGGTTCATGAATTCATTTACCCTATACTACCTAAATGACTTCCGCGCGTTCGAAGGTGGCGGTTATTAACGCGCTTCCTTTACTCAAGAAAAAAAGAGGTCGTTTAGGGTCCCCGGTCAAACTATAAGTTGGGAGGCCGCAAGTTCGGACAGCCACCAATTTATGCATCATGCATCGTGTCCGTTGATTGAACGACCTTGTAGGGTAAGTGACCTGCCATCAGAGCAGCTCAACGTGTCCTTGTTTTCCCAACATCCTTGCACCGTCAGCGCCTTGCAAGGCAGTTTGACGCTCCACACTCTCGCTCCACCACGTATCATTGATAGTGTATATCCTGGGACCCCGCGGGTTTTCTCAAGTTGCCGTCTACTAAGGGGTATAATGCACATGCCATGATCCTTGCAAAGGGATGAGCCATGTAGGTGAGCCTACCTGAACACATGTTAACTGCTTACTCTCCGCCATCATCCCTTCAGGATCCAGGTGTTGGCGTCACCACCGACACGTGCCACTCGAAGATCTATTAGCCAAGGTGCGCCACTTGGACGTGGCATCTTAGAGTGGTTTAGACGGATCAAGTTAGGTATAACTGTGGGCCGACAACGACTTCCCAAATTGTACCTGAGATGCTACTCACGATAGCCCCTTTAGTAGAACTTACCGTGTTTGGTTCAAGAATCAAAACCCACCACTCGATGGCCCAAGGGAAGGGTCCGTTGAACAGCCTGACGTAGCATCATTCTGACGTGAAACCGCAGTTTGCTGTATCGTCTTTGCATCGCTAGTTCAGTCGTCCGTTTCAATCGGCGCTGTCGAAGTTCCTCCACATTTTGAAGTTATCATTCCCACCGGCGCCACCTGTACCGCATAGGAATTTAGGAAGCCACATGAAACGACTGACGGATCCACTCCGACTCGCGACCGCTTGACCGCTTTGGGTGTTTTCTATTCGTCATAAGATAGGACCCGAATTATTGCCGCATGTCCGTTCGCGGCTTGGGTTCTGCCAAAGGCGGTTAAAGGATTGCGGATCTCCACTCGACACGTAAATGTCTGCGGCTTTGCTTCGGCTACATTGAAACTGGGGTCGATTTGGTGACAACTGGTGACCTGCAATGATCATTCCGTTTCTCCGTCCCCTACAGTGCTTCGGGAAACGCGGCTGGCGGCATTCGATAACAAGCATCTCAATCTTACACCAAGCAGGTATGACAATGCATTCAAAAACCGGGACATGTCTTCCGCGTCCAGAGAACGCCGCAGTCCAGTCGGAAATCTTAGACGCTTGCACTACTGGAAATAGGTCGAACATGATAGGCGATCAATCGACCGGCGACGCCGGTTGGTCCATGTGGAATTCTCAATAGTTCTCTGACCCGGAAGGCGGGCCGCGTCGAAAAGGCCGATGACCCGCCCAGGAACTTGCCGAATGCCCAGAAAGCCCGTGCACAAAGAGCTCTTCCGAACAGCTTTGATTTTTCAACCACCGAAACAGTTCATAGTCAGCTGAGCGTTTGAGCGGTGCATAAATACATAAATTGTTGCGACTCACCCTAGACTAGCCCATTACTGGTAAGGGACTCCACCAATTAGACAATTGGAGTTTATGGCCGCCGGGATCTACTAGAACTTATGTATCCCTTTCTGAGTCCAAGCTAATGCGGAAAGTCGAGAACATGTACGTCAAAAATGGCGCAACAGTCGCGTTGATCAAATATCAATCAGATTTGGACGTGCTATGAGTCATCTTCATGCAGGATATGGTTGTCATTTCAATAGTATCAAGTCAGCGACCCATCCATCCCTGATGGTTATTAGTTATTATCGTCAGACTAGAATAAATGGAGTGACTCACGCCGTCCACAACCAACAGCTCTCCACATACGTATTGGCTTGCGTTACTGGCGAGAAAAACGATGGGTCCCGCAAAGTCCTTGGGATCGCCCCACCTTCCGGCGGGAATGCGTTCCGAGATCTGCCTGAACCGCGTTTCGTCCGCTAGGATCCGTTCGTTCCTTAGGAAAACCACGCAGCAGAAAGGTAATCAGTTCCGTGTCCACAAGATAATAATACCATCCATGTGCATGACACCGAACCCCAATTCCGCCGAGTCGTGGACCGGCGGAACGGCGTGCGAGAACGATATGAATATCCTCCGAGGTCCGTGCAAAACCGAGATATCAAAGATAGACGGCTCACATATCAGTGGCAACGTAGCCTGGGCAAATGCCATTAACCTGGACATTGTGTTGGCTCCACTCATTGCTGAGGGCTTTGGTCAGCTGACCGAGTGCTCCTTTTGCGGAGGCGTACGCTGGGACTGTGATCCCACCCTGAAAGGTCAGGAGGGAGCAAAAGTTAATTATTTTTCCTCTGCGCAGAGGAACCATGTGGCAGCCAGCTGCTTGTGAGAGGAGCCAGGCTGCTTTGAGGTTTACATTGAGAACCTAAGAAGCGATTAGTCATATGCAGGGTTCGGGAGATTGATGAGATGAGGCGAGAAAGGAGATGGAGCCGAAGGAATGAAAAGGGATGACATACATCATCCCAATCTTTCTCTGAGAAGTCGACGCTCGGTGATCTGCGCTGTATGCCTGCACAGTTGACAAGGACGTGTATGTTGCCGCCCATGAGGTCGAGGGCCTTTGGAAAGAGATCTCGGACGGAGTCCAGGTCGGCAAGGTCGCAATATACGATCTTGGCAGTGCCTCCGAGCGCGCGTATGGCATCAGCGGTAGTAGTGTTCGGTTCAGAGCCTGAAGGGGGTTCTCGCTGGACCAGACAGATAGAAGCACCGGCCTGGGCCAAGGCTATGGCACAGGTAGCACCGATGCCTTGATTAATACATTTAGAGGGCCCATCAGGGAAGGTATCGGATTGCATAAACGGAGAGGAAGACATGGGTCAATGATTTACAGGGAACATTGAAAGAATAAGTACGTTACCCCTAGTAGCACCGGTGATGAGAACATTTTTGGCGGCCAAGTCGAATAGACGGGAGGAGGGCACTGCTGGTGTGGGATCCATGACGAGTCGGGCATGAGGAAGTCGCACCAAGAGGGCGTTTTTAAATTCATGGGCAGGCTAAGCCCTTGAGTGTGTCTGATCTACCCCGCTGATCGGCATCAGGGCCGATGTTCCGAGAGAGTAAAATAACGAAAATAAGACCAAGATATATCAACTGGATCTGGAGTGGACGTGTATCCGAAAATGGGGTGTAATAAATTGAGGAATAGAAATCGGCACTTGTACAGCGTGACGGGAAGCATGATGAGGTGTCACAGTCCGTGATCAGTTTATGTCATAACTTGGATACGCTCGGATAACGGCCCGGCCAGATCTCGACCCGTTTTGCACCCATATTTCGTACCGGCGAGCCTCCTCATGCGATCGTTTCTTCTGAAAACCTTATAAGACTATCCCTATGGCGGCCTCTCTTTCATCCCATCCTCGTCCCCCTCCTCTTTTCTGTCTCCCCAATGTCTCCCGCACAACTCCCCACCCAGCGTACTGCCGTCCTCTACGGTCCAAAGGACATCCGTATCGAGGACCGTCTCGTCTGGCCACCACAGTACAACCAGGCACAGGTTGATGTTCGTACAACAGGTCTCTGTGGAAGCGACCGTGCGTCTTCCGTTCCTCTCCATTTCCCTTTGTCCATGACACGTCTTCGCAGTTCACTACTACCTCGAGGGGCGGAACGGCGACTTTGCCATCCAAGCCCCCCTGGTCCTCGGCCATGAATCAGCAGGCGTGATTGTCTCAGTTGGCCCCGGTGTAAAACATCTCGTGCCCGGTCAACGCGTCGCGATAGAGGCAGGCGTCATGTGCCAGCATTGCAACTACTGCGACTCCGGACGTTACAACCTTTGCAAAGGGTTGCGCTTCGCCAGCAGCGCCAAGACTTTCCCCCATCTTGACGGCACGCTACAAAATCGCATGAACCATCCCGCACACGTCCTCCATCCGTAAGTGCTTCCCTCATCTCCACAGTAAAGCCTCCGTCTAACCTCAGAACGTCAGTCTGCCTGAAAGCTGTAGCTTCGAAGAAGCTGCACTAGCGGAACCTCTTTCCGTCCTCATACATGCCGGCAGACGCGCAGGTCTCTCCAAAGGCCAGCGAATTCTCGTCTTTGGTGCCGGCACCATCGGCATCCTCGCGTGTGCCCTTGCAAAATCGTACGGCGCTGCTCAGGTAATGGCCATCGACATAAACCAACAACGGTTGGATTTCGCCAAAGCCAACGGCTTCGTATCCCAAACATATTGTCTCTCCGTCGACAAAAAACCCAAAACGCCAGAAGAGCAACTCTGCATCGCCAGAGAAACCGCGTCACGTGTAATGACGACCTTTCAGGTCCCCGATGGCTTTGACGTTGTGTTCGAGTGCACCGGCGCCGAGCCGTGTATTCAGATGTCAATACACGTAAGCATGATATTATCTTTGATCGGTATGATTCGCTTACCCGGGATGTCACAAAGGCTGCCGTTACTGGTGGTAAAGTTATGCTTGTTGGAATGGGTACCCGAAATGTCATGCTACCCCTGTCGGCGGCTGCCTTGCGCGAAGTCGACATCCAGGGATCCTTCCGTTACGCAAACACCTACGCCGATGCCCTCTCTCTCATTGCTTCTGGAAAGCTAGAGAACATCAGCAAGTTGGTGACACATCGCATGGACCTCGAAGACACAGATCTGGCTTTCCAGCTCCTAGCGCGCGGAAGAGACGAGGACGGAAATATGGTTATCAAGGTCATGATCAATTCATGAGACTCATCATCGGACACTACCTCTCTCTCTACCATTGTCGCGATTTGATTTTCACTAGATCTTGCACTTGTAGCACCAACGTTACAACAGTACATCTTATATTATAGACTCGATCTCGGCGCTCCAGTTACATGTAACGTTACTCACGTACGATTTTGCAATGCCTGATAATATCCTATTATCGTTCTCGTGATATCATGGATCGACCACTATAACTCGTGGACACCAAGCCTATCTGGATATTACTTGACACACATCGGGACACGTGTGCGAACGCATGACGCCTCCGAGAGAGAGAAATCGCTCTTAGCTAAAAAGATGTCGTTCCTGTGACTGGATGCCCGTGGAAACGGCTCCCAACCTGTTCCGCCGTGTGAAATGGGATCTCGCACAACGGTAAGCTTCGGTCTTCTCCCGCGAAGGTTACGACGACGTGTATCTTGTGAGATTCCAGTAGGGGCGGGATAATTTAGGAATTTGAAGGGTGCCCCAACTTGCGCAGAGAGAGGGGCCACCATGCAGGTCTGATCCGACCGTCGCACTTGCGACCTGAGGGGGGAAGAGACCGACCATCAAGCCCTCGCTCTTAGAGGTGCTGGCATGGAACGCGGGCGCAAGTGCCACAGGCAAATGACCAGCAAGAAAAAATAAAGTTAGTTTTTTGACACGGGACACGGCATGCGTTCTCTCTCATGCGTCATGTCCGACGGTTCTATCAAGTCACCATTGGATCAACTGGTCCTGACGTGCAAGGGGGGCCGTGACAGCAGCAACTGAGGCCAAGACGAGCATCGGGATTGGCCGACAGAATAGGGACCAAGGATGCGGAAGGCGGGCAAGTAAGCGGAGCCCCGCCAACCTTGTGGCACGGTACGACTTGCACATGACCAATGGGTGTCCAATGAACGGCCCTCGAACGTTGATGTCTGTTTCGGGAGACCTCCAGCTGATCAACCCGCGGGAAAGGGGTGACGGCTCGAACCGAATACACTCGAGCCACGAGGACAACTGTCAAGGGATGGTATTTCACCAAAGGCGTTATCTTTGTCGTGCATGCAGCTACATATCGGCGTCTATTCTCGATGAGACCCACATACTTTCGCGGACCAATACCGGCGGGCTACTTGGTGTGCGTGCGTCATTTGTGCGGTTAGCCCCTGTTGCACCTACCGCCACCGCCGCCAGTCGTGAACCAGGGTGAGCGGCGTCGTGTCTCAGGACGACCAAACACGTTCGGCAATGCAAGATGATCACCGTGAGATTTCAGCGGGCGTGTGGAACACCGCGATATCAGCATCGCCGTTAGGCCCGACACGATGGAGCGGAAAACCGCGCTGCGATGTGGTGACTTTGTCATTGGGGTAAACGGGTTCCACGCCGCCAAGGTGTGTGTGTCATTTTTCCTCACTTTTTTTTTTTCTTTCTTTCTTGGAGTGGGGTACGGTCCGCAGTCCTTGTTATCTGTCCTGTTTTGACGCTCGAGGGGTCCCGACAATGTGCGCACAAGAATGGTCGGCAATCACCCGAGCACCGGGAGTCGTCCTTGCCAAGCTCAAAGTGTCCCCCCAAACCATCACCGCGTTCCGATCATGCTTCGTCGTTGTTCCTAGTACGTCACAGAGAATTCCGCTCATTTCAGATCGGAAGCTCTGGGTGTATTATCACGTACGGTAGCTGCTGAGAACTCTCACTTCGAAGTTCGCCGCGGTCAGATTGCAATCTGCTGGGAGAACCCGAAAGAAAGTCGGCAGCGAGGACGCACGACGAATTGATAAACAAGAACTAGCCGGGAAATTTTTTCAAGTGTTCCCAGGATTTGTCGGATATCCCCGGCCAAGTGTTTCAGAAAATAACAGCGAAACGTCCGTGCGAATCTCAGACGGAGCACCAGCAACGCCCATGCAAGACATTTCCCACAGCAACTCAGATTGTGCGACATTCGGATGAAATCAATTAGAAGATAAAGTAGTGCATACACCTAATATACAACCTCCTAGTAAATACAACATCGAAAGGTACCGGAGGATCTATTTTGCGGCGGATGTTGAAAACTAATGAATAGGTGAGGATAGTGACATCTGATACTTTGATGAAATTCACGCACCTTCGTGACGCTCTTCGTGCCTTCAGAGATAGCATGCTTGGCAAGTTCACCAGGAAGGATTAAACGGACTGCCGTTTGAATCTCTCGTGATGCTATAGTAGACTTCTTGGAGTAAGAAGCAAGTTCTGGCGGGGGTGTCAGACCACTAGTACTGCCGCGATAGAAGGGAGAAGCTATCTCACTAGATGCTTCGGTGGCTATCCGTTCGAAAATGTCATTGACAAACGAGTTGAGAATAGCCATCGCCTTGTTTGAGATACCGGTATCAGGGTGGACTTGTTTCAAGACTGCGGCGCCAGTGAGTAAAAGTAAATACACGAAACAAAACGCCTACCCTTGTAAATATAGGAAGCGTACGTCTCCTTGCGGACCTTGCGTCTCTTTTTCTTCTCACCCTCTACTGCAGTGGTACCCGATGTCTTCGCGGCCTTCTTGGTGGCCTTATTGGTTGCGGGTGATTTGGCGGGTGCTTTGGAGGCAGTGGAAGGGGGAGCGGCGACCATGGCGAAGATGTGGCTGTTGGGCGAGAGAGTCGACTAACGGGTGGATAACTGGCGATATATGGAGTGATGTGCAGTATGTCGCGCGAGGCATATATACCCCATGAGACGCGTGTGGTTGTGTTTGGCACCCGCGTCATAACGCGTCGCGTCTTTGTTGATCGGCAAACCTTATTTCGTCCACCCCCGCGCGTGGGTATAAAGAGTGATACTCACCAATTCGATGTCCCTATATTTGCCCTCTCGTCGCGACACCCGATTTCCTGTCAAACGCAATCACAATGTCTGGAAAAGGCGGCAAAGCAAAGTCTGGTGGCAAGGCCGCCGGTGAATCCACTCCCAAGTCCCAGTCGCGTTCAGCCAAGGCCGGCCTTCAGTTCCCCGTCGGTCGTGTACACCGTCTTTTGAAGAAGGGTAACTACGCTCAGCGCATAGGAAACGGTGCACCCGGTAAGGGTTTTCTTCCATGGATCCTTGGAAATGACTTATCGTTCCAAAGTTTACCTCGCTGCTGTCCTTGAATACCTTGCTGCCGAAATCCTTGAGCTGGCTGGCAATGCAGCACGCGACAACAAGAAGCAACGTATCGTGCCTCGACACTTGCAATTGGCCATCCGGAATGACGAGGAGTAAGTCCTTGACTAGGTGTTCTCGGATCAGATGTATTGACGTGTCTTTAGGTTGAACAGGCTCCTTGGCGATGTTGTCATCTCGCAAGGTGGTGTTGTACCATTTATCAACCCCGAGCTATTGCCCAGCAAAACGTCAAAGGGCAAGAAGGAGAGCCAGGAAGTCTAAGTGTCGTCCACTGCATACTAGATTATTGCTTTTCTTTTCGTTTATGGTGTAGGATGTATTGTACTTTACCTTACTTATTCATATCCTTTATCTTCGTGCAAACTTTTGAATCAAGTTTAAAATGAAAGCTCAATGTCACGAATTTGAAGTAGTATTTGGCATCAGATCAGCCTTGTTTCTGTGAGGTGAACAACGCGCCGCGGGCCCGCGAAGAAAAAGACTATACCTGCAGGGACCCCGTGCATTCTCTCTTGCAGTGTCGTGTCGGAAAAGCAACCGAAAGATCAGCACAATGACGGTCACTCGAGCGTAGACCCGTACATTGTTGTGTTTCAGAGGACATTGTGTCGTAACCCTACCCTCGGCTAATCCCGTTGCCCCAATCCGAGTCGTACGACATGTCAATAAAAAGGGTCTAGCATCCCTTCAACGCCAGTTTTCACGAGCTCTCATGGCAAAGTCACATTCTACGCCTCAAGCATCCTCGTCTTGCGCGAGTTACTTTAAGAAATGGACGCTGAGAGCCCTGGTCTTTGGCGTCTTTTGGACAGCGTGCTGTTGGTTGGATTCAATCAAGGTGAGCAGGTTACGCATTGAGCATTTGCAGGACTAGACTGGAGCGGCTACAGGACCAGTGGTATGTTTTCGACCCACCCTTTTTGCACGAACTGGCACGCGATGCCATTGCCGCGTCGCCCGACAACGCTGAAGGAATGATTCAACACATTCTTTCCAACCTCACGTCGACATTCCCGCAACCATCGAACCAAATCGCGCTCAACACTGATTCATCGGAATGGGTGTTTAACAATGCTGGGGGTGCTATGGGTGCCATGTACATCATTCACGCGTCGGTTACCGAATACCTCATCATCTTTGGTACGCCTCTCGGTACTGAAGGACATACTGGATTGCATTCCGCGGATGATTACTTCCACATTCTCGTCGGGGAACAATGGGCATTCAAGCCGGGTGCTCTCGAGATGGAGAGGTACAAACCTGGAGACGTCCACCTGTTGCCACGAGGAACTGCGAAGCAGTACAAGATGCACGAGGGATGCTTTGCAATGGAGTATGCTCGAGGTGAGCCTTTTTTTCCAGCGGACCGTGTGGTGGCTGATTCAAATGTGAATGTAAGGCTGGATCCCTCTTATGTTGCCGTTTGGGTTTGCGGACACGTTGACATCGACGCTTGATGTGCCCACGCTATACCATACCACGCGCATCACGGGTCGGGAGATGATTAGGAATCTCTTCATTGGAAAGATTTGAAAGACTATTTCTAATCACGCTAAAATGCTCTGCTAGATAGAGTTGTCGGTTTACATAATTCTGGTTCACTTTCTGCGGAAAGCGGTGGTCCCAAGTATATTTGTCGAGTGGTTATGATAGTGCTCAGCACCGGAGCTTGGTATTCGCTGACTGGCACGAGCTACCTCATGGCCCGTCTGATCGATCATCGATGTAATTCGGAGATGGTCACTGGCAAGCATGTCAATGATGCCCCAAACCCACCAAGTGGAGATAACTTCAGGTTGACCAATTGTGATGCGCTCATCTAAAGTTCGGCGCTGGGTTGCACAGAGTCGACTGACCCTTGGCCCGAATTTGACTCGAATGTAAGTGTACTATAAAAGGGGAATGACGTCTGACGTTGAGTGGCGCGGGGTGTGCACCCTGTTTTTGTCACTGTGGAGCCATCCGTGTACATGAACTCGTCTCTCTTCCTCTCTTCCAACACCACAAGGAATGTCCCTTGCAAACGTACGTCTCTATCCCCGTCGCTATACTCCTTCTCACCCACCTCAACAGCCCTCACCCCCCCGCCCGTCCCCTTCGCCCAAATCATCACCGCCCGCCCGATCAACACCGACAAACGATGACATCGAGGCCGTCATCAAGATGGCCACCACCTCCCACCCATCCGTCGACAGACCCCTCCGGGATACCCGCTCCCAGCTTTTCGTAGGAAACGTACGTGATCTTGCCTCGTACTATCCGAGAAATCCTACCGAACCCTTCTAGCTTCCGTATCGCGTCCGCTGGCAGGACCTCAAAGATCTCTTTCGTCGCGCAGGAACCGTCCTTCGTGCAGACGTCTCCCTCGGTCCCGACAATCGCTCGCGTGGCTATGGCACCGTCCTTCTTGCAACCGCTGAGGATGCAGGTCGTGCCATTGATATGTTTCACGGTTATTGTTGGCAGACACGGGTCTTAGAAGTTCGGCCTGACCGTCTTGGCGCGACGCTGGATGCTGAATTAAATATTATTCCTTCCTTTCCAAACCATTCTGTACCATTCGTACAACAACCGCTTAATCTCCCTGTCTTAAGCGCCCTGAACAATCTCGACGAACTGGCGATGAACATTCCGGGCAACGGTGAGTTATTGAGCGGAGGAACGGGAATGCGCACCCTTTTCGTTGGAAATGTACGTCTCTCATCACCACATCGAGTATATCAGGCGATCGATTTCTCGCCCCCGTCTTTCTCGCCTGCCGTTTTGCTCACCCAATCCTTAAGCTACCATTCCACATTCAGTGGCAGGATCTCAAAGATCTCTTCCGCGCTGCCGGTCCTGTGACACGTGCAGATGTCGCTCTTGGCCCTGATGGTCGATCTCGCGGCTTTGGTACAGTCAGTTTTGTAACCGAGGATGGTACCGAGCGCGCAAGAAGAATGTTTGACGGGTAAGTTCAAAAAACATCCAACTCCTACATTCTGTCACGTTTCCGTCTCTCGAGTCCCCATCAGTACTCCTTTTAGACGTCATGCACCCTTCTACCACCTGTGACATTCGCTTGCTCATTTATTTTCCTAATTGGTAGGTACGAGTTTAACGGAAGACCATTAAAAGTCCACTACGATAAATTTGCACAATCACCTCAAAACATTCCGCTTGCCGGCGTTTCGCCGCAGGTCGTACCTGCCTCTCTCCTCCCGCCATATGATTACCTCCCTCAGTTGGCATCGCCGTTGTCCCGAATTGACGTACTCAGTGCTCACGATGGCAGGCCGCACTCTCATATCGACGCACTTGCGCAGTCTCAGTTGCATCTCGACCTCCAGCGCTCTCGCCTCGAGGCAGAGGGTTTGACATCGGCCCAGTTAGATGCTCTCCTCGCGCGACCACGCAGTTCCTCCTTCAAATCACCTTCATTGACACCGGCCGGTATTCCGTCTCAGTCTCCGTCGCATCTGAAATCGCCTGCCTTGCTGCAGCCAGTGGGCGCGACTTCTCTGGGCGCATCAATCACGCAACCAATTATCCCGCAAAGCCATTCCCTGTCCCAGCCACACTCCCTCAATGGCTCGCCACATCCGATCTCCGCAAAAGTGTCGTCAAGCGGTTCATCTGTTCGTAGCTTTGGTGCAATGGACCCTTTAGGTAGCACTACGGACCTGACATTGGTCACGGACCTGAATGACATCCAACTTACGCCCGACTCCCTCACGTCGCTCGGGTCAAGTTTTGGCTCCCCTCGACCCAACCTGAGTGGGGGATCTTCTCAAATCTCGGGATTTTCTTCCTCTGGGTCCCGTAGGCCGAATCTGAGCGGGGTATCAAAGGGAGATATGTCGAGCGATGGTGTGAGCTTTGGTTCGGGGTCACAAAGAACAAGCTTTTCAAGTTCCGCGAGGCCATCATTCGGGGCTGCTAATTCAGAGAAACCTTCCTTTGGTGTCGATGCCTCTGAGAGAGCATCATTTGTGGCGAGCTCGGAGATGTCTTCGTTCAGCTTGGGTGGCGCTCAACGCCTCTCATCGGGCCCCACAAATTCACAAAATCCTAGTTTGGGTATGTCAGCGCAGAGGTCGGCCACCGCTCTCGGCGCACCATTCTTGGAAGATGACAGGCAAACGCCGTCATGCTCTATTCACATATCTGCATTAGGGAACCAGAAGCTGCCTGTATTGGCTCCGGTGGCAATGTCGCTCAGCTTACCTCCTGCAAAGTCGGGATCGTCAGCAGGATTGCCTGCCAAGATTGCTTCACCACCTACTCTCAAAAGTGGTAGCGCGAGCACAAGTCGGCCCGTTATGTCGAGGATTGGATCGCCGGAGAGCAAAGGTTCCAATGGGTCTCCAAGTCACGCGAGCAGTCAAAAAGAGACGCTTCTAGAAGTGTCTTCGTTAAGCCAGTCGATACTTAACACGCATTCGTCGCCCGTACCCGACACAACTTGGGGTGCATCAAAGCCTCAGCCACATAGGGGTTCTCCTACGAGCAAAGGTGATGGGACTGCCGACTATGTTACGACAGCGCTCGGTTCCTTGGGGATGCGACGTGCTAACAGGGCTCAAAGCAAACTTGCGGAAGAAAAGAAGAGGTTGTCAACGTCATCTGGGGAGCAATCACCGCAGGCCTCTGCGGCAGGGTCCCAGGGGCATGGCAAAAAACCTTCGCAATCATCTTCTCATCGACATCCTGGTCCGATCTCGCTTCCTCCACCCACTCCTTTTACCATGCCGCCTGGCGTGGTTTTCTCACCGCATGCGCACCCACAGAGCCCGATGTATCACCCAGGGTATCCTCTTAGTCCCGTTCATCCACACCCTATGGGCAGTCCCCTGAATCATCCTATGGGTAGCCCTCTTCACCACCCTGCCATGCATAGTCCGCTGTATCACCCCGGTCACCCGCAGTATGGATCGTACCCTCACCATGCGACTCCTGTCCATTATGGTGTGATTACCCCTCGTGGATTACCTCCGATTACGCCTAGTATGCCCCCATTTACATTTTTACCTCCGCAAGCGCAGACCCCAACGCAACATGGACGCATACACGATGGAGGAAACAAGGAGAATAGCCAACGCGTCCTACAGGGAAGAAACCAATCCGACCCCCTGAAGCCGGAATCGACCGCGCAAGTACCTCAACCCCTGTACAATCCGCAGCCCCCCAATGCGCTGCAGCAACGAGTGCCATACACACAAATCCACCCTTCCATGTTTTCGCCTGGGATCCCGCTTTCGCCTGGAATCATGGTACCGCTATCGCCGGGTGTTGTCCCCCCTGGCGTGACCATGACACCCGGTGTCACACTGACGCCGGGGATAGCGATGACTCCGGGGACGTTTTGGCCACATGCACCATGGATGAACCCGGCTGTCGGGGCGCCGGTGCATACTGCGGAGGGACAAGGTGAACTACCACGTGCTGGTGTCGAGGGATACTTCCCACCCGTCAGCCAGCCCAACGGGGACACGGGTTACTTCCCACCAGTGTCGGGCGTCGCGACCGACATTTGCAGAGAAGGGCGTGAGCTCGCGACGGGGTCGTCGCGTGGGGAAAATGATGGACGCAAGAGGATGGCTGCGGAGAACCCGCACCGGGGCTCATCTCCGCGGCCTCGAGTCTCTTCACCCAATCCATCACCTAAAAGTCCACAGGAGGGTCACCGTAAAGGCGGCGCGCAAGGCATCAAACGGTCGACGTCTGCTCAATGTGAAGGCGGTTTGCCGAAACGAAACGGACTGTTCCATCGGGAGTCGGATCCCGAAGTGAGCACGGCGACGAACAAGGGACCCAAGGAAGCATGAGGGTGGGTTTGGGTAATGTGTTTGACTGCGAGGTTACCTCGGTGTTTTCACGCTTTTTCGCATCCCTCATTTTTTCGTTCGGTGTCGTTGGCTCACGATATACATTAGGCATGGATCTCAAGGACTTTTGGATCGGTGATATATAATTCTCTTTTTGCACGTTTGTTGATATCCACCACGCATGCATTGCTAGATCATTTGGGTCACTCGGTTGCAGGTGTCTTATAATGTATACCATTCTTTCGTAACCTCTCCGTTCATAGTACGCTTCACGTGTTGTTTTTCTCGCCTTTTTTATATCTATGAGTCTGTACCTTTTGAACGTTACGAACGTCTAATCTATTCATCGGAGCTTTGGATGGATGTGGGGCATTTGGGCCGATGTTGCTAAAACAAGGTTATTACAACGACGACGACTCGGACGATGATCGACTTGACGTTCATCTCGGCCCCGATGGTCAACCAGAGCGACGCACCCTTTCGCCTGCTCACGCGACGATACGGCGCGACATTGACCCACACCCAAATGCTTGATTCCCATAGGCTCCTCAACGATGCCGACTACCTTGCCCATCATCTTCGCGATCTGCAATCAACGCATCCCAAATGGGACGCCTGTATGCGTCCCATGGTGGTCCAGCTCTGTGGGAACGACCCAGAGGTGGTCGTAAATGCGGCGCGGCGCGTTCAAGGACATTGTGATGGGATAGGTGCGTGTACTACGATGATTGTTGGGTGCTTACTCCCTCGTTTATGATATCACTATCAGACTTGAACCTCGGGTGTCCTCAGGAACACGCGCGACAAGGTCATTTTGGAGGGTATTTGCTCACAAAACAGGATTGGCCGTTGGTGGATTCGATAGGTATGTGCTAACCCCATGGACCACTGTCATTTCAACGATCACCTCTCCCGCTCTGTTCGCATGATGCTGGACAGTGTCTTCGATGGCTCAGTCGCTCACTGTCCCGACATCTGCCAAGATCCGTCTCTGTCCGTCGGCCAAGACGACGGATTTCGGGCGTCTGCTCGAACACGCTGGGGCATCTTGGGTCACTCTGCACGCACGGCACGTCTCTGCCAAACGACGACGCCAGGGCGCAGCCGATCTAGACGCCATCCGCGAGCTCAAACAAGCACTCACCATCCCTGTCGTCAGCAACGGCAACGTCCAGACGTTTTCAGACGTCGAGCACAATGCAGCCTATACGCGCGCGGACGGGGTCATGGTTGGGGAAACGTTGTTGGGAAATCCATGGTGCGCATGTTTGGTCGTTTGTGTGCGTGTTTCATTTCCGTTTGTCCTGAGATGTGATTGGACGACGGAAGCTTGTTTTCGGGCGGGCCGCTTCGCGATCCTGTGGTGATGGCGTTGGATTATCTCGAGATGTGCAAGTGTCTCGCAGGCGTGGCGACGCTCAAGACGATGCAGGCACACGTGCGCTACATGATCGAGTTTCAGTGGTACGTGGGTCTGTTGCAGTGTTCGGTAAGACGCGGGTGATAAGAAACTGACAAGGGACGAATCATGATACAGCGCGCGTCGACCGTGGTACGCCAAGTTTCGGCTGGCGCTGAACGGGTGTGAGAGTATAGATGACATCGAGGTGCTTTTATGTCGCAAAGTGAGGCGGTGGCGAGGGAAAGCGAGTGCGGGTGGGATAGTCCTCGGAGTGCCTAAACAAGGGGAGGGAGAAGATGGCGGCGGTGAGGTAGACGAGACGAGATGTGATCTGGGGGGGCTCGGGGATGTGCTCGAACACCTCGACGTCAGCGATTGAAGAATGATTAATGATCGATGAGTCAACGACAGGCGAGGGTCCACGTCAGCACGGGCTACGGGAGGATAACCAGAGATGGAGATGGGGGGACGCGCTTGGAGAAACTGAGGAGTCGCGTATATTACCTGTGATTGTTTTGATTTTAGGTTTCGGTCTCGCGGTCGGTGGAGCGCATCCAAGACCTACGGTGTAACACGCTGACGTGTACGGTTGATGACGGGTTACTCGCAGGGAAGGGCCGGGGGTGATTCAGATGGAAACGAGGGATAGATGTCTGGTGGTTTGGGCGACTTTGACTTTTTACTTGACATGTTAGCATCCTCTCAGGTTTTTTTTGTTCAGCTATAGGCGAGCGTTTTGTGTAGCCGCTGTCAGCGGTGTGTCATCATAGGTTTCCGATCTTCTGGCACATTTCGACGTAGATCTCCGTCCCAGACTCCGAGTCAGTCGGGGTTATCAAACGACAGCCAATACGATGTGGCATCGGACGAACCGAGCGAGCCAGTCGTTTCGAATAGCAGAAAAGGCGCAGATGCATGCAGTCACGTCGCGATTGTCGTATCTGATAACCGGTTTTGCATAGGTGTGGTTTGGGTTGCGATTACGAATGCGCAATGCGCTG
>JBBPNX010000418.1:0-20662 GCA_038091155.1 Harrya chromipes | reverse complement strand
CGAGAGGAAAGATGGCTGTTCACTATACCCTCCGACACTTGGAGGAACTCGAAACGTATGTATCTATCCCATGACTATGTGTATGCACTCGCGCGGCCTTTCATCGCAGTGTATTTGATGAGATGAAATGGGGTGAGATTATGGGAGGGTTCTCGAGGTCTGACAACTGGTCTTGCAAAAAGATGCGGGACGTCGCACGTCCCTGGGTTTCTGGTGCTATCATGAACTCCACCTCACAAGATATAAGTGGCAGGCGACGTGAGTCAATTACTAAGTTTGGGCATAAATGTAGAAATGGATTGGTTTCGACGCCACACATCTATCCCCCAGCCATACCGGCGGGAGCATCGATACACTACTAGTAGGTCATCTGTGAGTACCCATCACCAGCAAGGTAACGGAGGGAGCCACCGAATACTCAAACGTCTCGCGACGTTGCCATCATCAACCTGAACTCCATGGCCACCATGACTGCGTACATCCGCTATCAAGACGGGAAATCCACAGTTATTTGATCCTCCTTGGCAAAACTCCAGACAGACTGTAGACCGACGACATTCACACCACTGACGAATCTTTGGAGGCAGGCTCTAGGAGCAACGTCGACCTTGGACGATGACCGACATCCACCTCCTGCGGTTATTCGGTGAGCCTAAGTACCGTATATATTAAACGAGGTGTACGAGCGGGCGAGCACGAAGATGTCTTCAAGTTGTGGCTCTCTATTCACCTTCAGCGGTGGCATCTTGCAGCGAGCATCCTTTTGATATCGCAGATGGATCGTGGGAGTCATGAGCGTGATGTCGCGGTCGTTCCGTTCCACGCACAGACCAGGGGTTGACTCAGTTCTGACCTCATTCCCAGTATTGAATTCATGTGCTCAATGGAATGAGGCGAGGTAAGTCATAGTTGGTCGACGCCATCATCCATGGGACGGGGCAATTTGACGCAGCGCCACAATGGCGCACACACTGGCAAACGCGCCGACCTCGAGGATATGCACGACCCATGAGGAACGCGACCGGCGGAGTAATAAATGGAGTAGTAGGATTTAGCAACTTGAAAAGGCATTGACGGTACAGTATGGGGAACAATGCACGGTCGGAGAATCCAAGGCATCAAACTATGTATGTCGTTCATGCTTTGCGTACACTACAGCATTGTGGAGATAAAGAAGGAGGATGAGTCGAGCAGGTGCATCGACGGCCCTGATTAGTCCCACCTGTTAGGCAGCGAAGATTCGAGAAGAACCTTTGCTTTGACTGCTGTCGACACTGTCAAGGTGTTTCTCTGACCTGGAACAGGCGCCTTCGTGACAACCTCCTTCGTCAGCCCCAAACGAGTCGTGCACAAGACTTTCCGGCCCCCTCCACCAGGCCGCGCTCGACCATGACGGTGATCCAGCTCCATCAGAGTCCCGTCGAATGTCTGACCGAGATGACCGACCACGAGTTTGAAATTGGTCGCCCTCGCATTCCAAATCGATTGCGCAAGTCTTTCGGCAGTCAGCAAGATGTTTGATATCTTGCATCTGAACCCGGGCGAGATCGCGGTGGAAATCGAGGTGGCACAACCAGCCGCCATGGCGATGACCGAAAGCCCTTGTATGGTATCTGCGACGAGGCTGTCAGTGTCGCTGGCTAGAACGGGGATATGCGCGTAGGTAAGGGATCGCCAACGCGCAGCAAATATTTGCGACTCTATTAGTTACCGTTAGCAGAGCACTCAAAGACACATTAGAGTACTTGCCCGAGTCCTGGACACACTTGTATATCCCGTCGAAAAGTTTGTCGTCTCCTTTCGCCATTGTCCATGAGAAGATGATGTGCGACAAGCGAGAGATGAGGTAGACTCGGAAGGCAATTGGGAGGTACAGGGCCACGCCGTCCCGTGACAGTGTTCGTAAGCAATCCACCAGGGGTTGAGCAACGAATTCAGAGGCCTGTCGCACTGCCGATGATCGTTCTTCGGCAACAGGAGACTGGGTGTTGTTGATCATGAATCTAGCCATGAATATCGAGGTCAGTTGAACTAGTGAATTGAGTCGTTCGAGGGTCCGAATGACCGTGTACTCGGTGTATGCATCCGAGACCGTGATGAAGCGCTGAACGTCAGATAATTGAGGTTGACGGTCTGCGACGGCAGACCTGATGCCTCGTAGCCGGTCGTTGTACTGTTCATGGGTCCCCCAGATTCGTGCTTCGGAGGTTCTGAGGTCGTTACGCGCAGCGATGAGTTCGCGTGATACACCAGGGAGTTGGTGAAGTTCTTGGAGAACCGCGGCAAGCTCATCCTTTTTGAGTGCAACTGAATGCTTCCGGCGGTCCAGTTCAGCAGCAAGAGCGGCAATTTGGTGGACATGGGCGAGCCTGTGTGACTGCCCCGTGTAGCGACGCTGAAGGTCCATGAGGTCGTCTTGGAGATTTCGGGCAGTCTTTAGGTTGTGATAAGGAAAGCCATGACGCCATATGAAGAGGCACACTTACGTTGTCACGATATTGAGCAGGAAGGACGTCGCGCAGACTCCGCACGGTGATGGTCTTGCCTGCGCTCGTCACTATATCATGATTTGCGGATGTGGTCATGGAAAAGGCATTGTAAGCATGCTCAATGTGAGATCCGATCTGTTTGTGTGTCACTGCATCCCAGAATGACACGGACGGTCCTGCAGAAGCTGCAATGTATGTGCTATCGCTTGCCAAGGCGATGCACCAAGGGTAGTAGTTGCTGTGGATGCACCATTTCGAGAGCACGTCCCCAGTCGATGCGTCCAGGTGGTGAATGTGGTCATCCCACGACGCAACGAAAAGATGCTTGCTATCGTGATGCCACGCGACGGATTGGTTGAATAATGAACTCACTTGAGTCTTGAAATCGGCGAGAAGACGGCCACTTTCGCATTCGAAGATCCGCACTGACAACGTAGCCGTTGCCAACAGCAGTCCATTGGGCGAAAATTTGACCGCGACCACATCGTAGTCGTGTTTTAGTTTGTGCAGTTCGTCACCGTTTGGGAGCGACCAAATGCGGGCAGTCTCGTCATTTGATCCCGTCGCGATTTTCGTCCCGTCCAGCGACACGTCGATGGCTTTCACTACTTCTCTGTGTCCCTTTAGCTCCATCACGAATTCTCCACTCTCTGCATCAAATATCCTTGCAATGCCTCTATCCGCCCCGCTTACGATCCACTTCCCATCTTGCGATACCGCAACGTTGCGGACCCAATCCCCTGCGTCCATTGGCTCTCCCACCTCCTTGCCATCTTCTGTCTCCCAACATCGAATCTTTCCTTCCAGTCCACCAGCCAAGACGTGTTTCCCATCAGCCGTGAACACGACTGAATATATGTTGTTTCGGCCATCGATTTCGATTACCTTCACTGTGGAAGCCCTGTTCGGATGACTACTCGTCAGTATCGCGTCTTCGGTCACCTCGGTTTGGCCATCCCGATTTAGCCTCTCTTACCTTTGCTTGCCCTTGCTAGACCCGGCGTTATTCTCATTCGACTCTTGCTTCTCGTCAGTGTCATCCTTTCGATTATTCTTTCCGTCTACTCACCTCCTCTTCGTGCCAGTGCTCGACGCAATCTAGAAAACATTGTTAGTGGATGACAGCAGGACAGCAAGAACGAGCGCCGCAGCAACTCTTTGCCTCGCGACACACGTGTCTCCTTCGCCCCGTGACCTTGGCGCTTGTTCTCATATCGGTCCACCTTTCTATCCCCGTCGCGGTGCTTGCCGTTCCAAGGGTTCCCCTCAAAAGATACCGACTTTTGGCGAGCCCTTGTCCATTCTCTCTACACACCCCGTTCCAGATGTGACTCAGTTCAAGTCCAACGAGTGTCTTGTCGAGATCGAGTATGCGGGTGTCTGCCAGAACGACCTGCACGCCCGCAATGGTGATTGGAAGCACATACCCATGTTGCCACGTATTTTTAGGCACGAGGGCGGGGTGTGGGCACCGTCGTGGCCATCGGTGCTGGAACGGTAGACAGCCCTGAGATAGGATCAGGATCAAGTGGATCGCGCGGACGTTCAGCCACTGCGCCTATCCTCTGCGCTGTGAGCACTCATCCGAGCGTTCCTCTCGCCTGGTGCATGAACACATTGTTACAAGGACCTCAAAGTCCTCCGTGTCCCTGTCTGTAGCTGGATCGCGATACCCGGTGCAGGCGGGGGTTTAGGCCTTTAGGTGAGTACATCTCATAGCCACCGTCTTGCTCCTTTTGGCTCACGTCCGACGCTCATCCGGCGGCATCGTGGTCAGGTCTTGTAACAACAGTACACCACTGTGGGTCATTTCATAGGTACGTCTCCCTCCACATCATCATCGCATCATCGCGCTCACGCCATCTGACGGCTGTTACTCTCGTCCTCACTCGTGAACAGAAAGCGGTGAGGACAAACGTCGACTGTGTCTCGGCCTCAGCGCTGAGAAAAAGTGGATTGATTTCAAAGAAAGCGGAGACAAGCTCGTAGGGCACGTCGTCGCGGCGGCAGATGGGGTCGAGCCCTGGGCAGCGCCTGTGGCGGCCGCCGCAGTGAGTGTCTTTTCGATTTGCTGGCCGTTTTATGTTGTTAACTGTCCGTTGCGCATATACATACAAGCTATACTATATGTCTAGGCATGCTACTACCTTCGACCGACAGGAACGGTGGTTCTCCTTGACCCTTATCCACGACGCTCCCAGTCCCGTTCGAAGTCTTGGTTGGTAAAGTGTACGGTCTCTCTCCCTTCTTCCCATTGTCATCATTGCCTTTGTATGTCAAATTGGTATCAGGAACTCAAGTTCATCAGATCCATGACCGGGTCAACTTGAATACCGTATTTTGGACTCGCCGTGTGTAGGTGCCGGTCATTGACGCTTGCTGCGAGAGGAAAGGTGACCGTTCACCATACTCTCCGACACTTGGAGGAACTCGAAATGTATGTATCTTTCCCATGACTTTATGTATGCACTCGCGCGACCTTTCATCGCAGTGCACTTGATAAGATGAAGTGGGGTATGAGGTGGGTGAGATAGTGGGGAGGGTGGTTCTCAAGGTCTTCCTACTGGCTTTGCAAAGAGATGCGGGACGTCGCACGTTCCTGGGCTATCATGAATTCCACCTCACAAGATATAGAAAGTGGTAGGCGACGCGAGTCAATTGAGTCTGGGCAAAAACGGACTGGTTTCGACGCCATGCCTTTCGCCTTCAGCCCAGCTAAGTTGCTACTGTGCCGTATTCGAATCTCGAACTTGTGTCATTGGATGTGATGTCCATCACCAGCAAGGTAACGGACGGAACCACCGGACACAAACGACTTGCGACGTTGCCATCATCAACGTGAACTCCATGGCTACCATCACTGCGTACATCCGCCATCAAGACGGGAAATCCTCAGTTACTTTATCCTCCGCAAAACTCCAGACGGACTGTAGACCGACGACATTCACACCACTGACGAATCTTTGGGGGCAGGCTCTAGGAGCAACGTCGACCTTGGACGATGACCGACATCCACCTCCTGCGGTTATTCGGTAAGCCTAAGTACCGTATAGATTAAACGAGGTGTACGAGCGGGCGAGCATGAAGATGTCTTCAAGTTGTAGATCTCTATTCACCTTCAGCGGTGGCATCTTGCAGCGAGCATCCTTTTGATGTCGCAGATGGATCGCGGGAGTCGTCAGCGTGATGCCGCGGTCGTTCCGTCCCACGCACAGACGAGGGGTTGACTCTCAGCGCTGACCTCATTTCCAGTATTGAATTTATGTGCTCAACGGAATGAGGCAAGGTAAGTCATAGTTGGTCGACGCCATCATCCATGGGACGGGGCAATGTGATGCAGCGCCGCAACGGCGCACACACTGGCAGGCACATCGACCTTGAGGATACTATGCACGGCCGACAAGGAACGCGACCGGCGGCGTAATAAATGGTGTAGCGGGATTTAGCAACTTGAAAAGGCATTGACGATACACTGGAGGACGTCCAAGAGCATGGGGATCAATGCACGATCGGAGAATTCAAAACTGTGTATGTCGTTCATACTTTGTGTATACTAGTACGGGAGTGTGGAGATACGAATAGAAGGATGACTCAAGTAGACATATCGACGGCCCCGTATTAACTCCACCTGTTAGGCAGCGAAGATTCGAGAAGAACCTTTGCTTTAACTACCGTCGACATAGTCAAGGTGTTCTTGTCCCTCGGATCTGGCGACTCCGAGACAGCCTCCTTCATCAACCCCAAATGAGTCGTGCACAAGACTTTCTGGCCTCTTCCACCAGGCCTCGTCCGACCATGACGGTGGTCCAGCTCCATCAGAGTCCCGTCGAATGTCTGACCGAGATGACCGACCACGAGTTTGAAATTGGCCGTCCTCGCATTCCAAATTAATTGCGCGAGTTTTTCGGTGGTCGACACAATGTACGATATCTTGCGTTGGAACCGGTATGAGATCTTTGACTGCGCCACAGATGCAGAGGTGGCACAACCAGCTGCCACGGCGATGACCGAAAGCCCTTGTATGGTATCCGCGACGAGGCTGTCGGTGTCGTTGACTAGCACGGGGATATGCGTGTAGGTGAGGGATCGCCAACGTGCGGCGAAGATTTGCGACTCTATTGGTTACCGTAAGCAAAACACTTGAAGATACATTAGACTACTTGCCTGAATCTTGAACACGTTCGTATATCCCACCGAAAAATTTGTCATCTCCTTTCGCCATCGTCCATGAGGAGAGAATATGTGCCATGCGAGAGATAAGGTAGGCTCGGAAGGCAACTGGGAGGTACAAGGCCACGCCGTCCCGTGACAGTGTTCGTAAGCAATCCACTAGGGGTTGAGCAACGAATTGAGAGGCCTGTCGCACCGCCGATGATTGTTCTTCAGAAACAGGAGACCGGGTATTGTTGATCATGAATCTAGCCATGAATATCGAGGTCAGTTGAACCAGTGAATTGAGTCGTTCGAGGGTCCGAATGACCGTGTACTCGGTGTACGCATCCGAGACCGTGATGAAGCGCTGAACGTCGGATAATTCAGATTGATTGTCTGCGACGGCAGACCTGATGCCTCTTAGCCGGTCGTTGTACTGTTGATGGATCGCATGCATGCATGCTTCGGAGGTTCTGAGGTCGTTATGCGCTGAGATGAGTTCACGTGATACGTCGGGGAGTTGGTCAAGTTCTCGGCGAACGGTGGCAAGCTTGTCCGTTTTGAGGGCATTCAAACGCTTCTGGTGGTCCAGTTCAGCAGTCAGAGCAGCGATTTGGCGGAGCTTGTGCGACTGCGCCTTGTAGCGACTCTGGAGGTCCATGACGTCGTCTTGAAGATTCCGGGCAGTCTTTTAGGCTGTGATAAGGAAAGCCATGGCGCCATATGAAGAGGCGCACTTACGTTGTCGCAATATTGAGCAGGAAGGACGTCGCGCAGATTTCGCAGCGTGATGGTCTTACCCGCGCTCGTCACCATATCATGATTTGGCGATATGGCCATGGAGTCGACATTGTTACCATTCTCGATGGGAAACCCAATTTGTTCATGCGTCACTGCATCCAAGAACGACACAGATGGTCCTGCGGAAGCTATGATGTACGCGCTATCGCTTGCCAAGGCGATGCACTCAAGCGGAGGGTAATTGTCGCTGTGGATGCGCCATTTTGAGAGTGTGCTTCCCGTTGGTACATCAAGATGGTGAATGTGGCCCTCCAATGATGCCAGAAAGAAATGCTTGCTGTTGTGATGCCACGCGATGGATTGGTTGAATAATGAACTAACTTGAATCTTGAAATCAGTAAGGAGACGGCCACTGTCGCATTCCCAGATCCGGACGGACTGGCGCTCCCACGTGGCGGTTGCCAACCACCGTCCATCTGGCGAGAATTTTGCCGCGACCACAAGGTTGCGGTGTTCCAGTCGGTGTAGTTGCTTGCCACTTGGGAGCGACCAAATGCGAGCAGTCTTGTCCGACGATCCCGTTGCGATTTTTGTTCCGTCCAGCGACACGTCGATGGCTCTCACTGCCTCTTCGTGTCCTTTTAGCTCCATCACGAATTCTCCACTCTCCGCATCAAACATCCTTGCAATGCCTCCATACGCCCCGCTGATGATCGATGATCCACTTTCCATCTTGCGACACCGCAACGTTGCGGACCAAATGCTCTGCATCCATCGGCACTCTCACCTCCCTGCCATTTTCTATCCCCCAACATCGAATCATTCCTTCATCTCCACCAGCCAAGACGTGGTTCCCATCAGCCGTAAACACGACTGAACATATGTAGTCTTGGCCATCGATTTCGATCAGCGCGGGTGCCCTGTTGGGATGACTACTCGTCAGTATCGTGTCTTTGGTCACCTCGCCTTGGCCATCTCGGGTTGGCCCCTCTTACCTTTTCTTGCCCTTGTTGGACCTGGCGCTACTCTCATTCGACTCTTGCTTCTCGTCAGTACTTCCTTTCGCTTATTCTTTCCGTCTACTCACCTCCTCTTCGTGCCAGTACTCGACGCAATCTGGAAAACATTGTCAGTGGATGAAAGCAGGACAGCAAGAACGAGCGTCGCAGCAACCCTTTGCCTCACCACACACGTGTATCCTGCACCCCGTGACCTCAGCGTTTGTTCTCACATTCTATCCCTGTCGTGGTGCTTGCCGTTCTTATGATTCTCCTCAAAACTGGTCGGAACACAAAATGGGGTCCAAACTCGATACCCAATGTCTCCCCAACGTCTCGTACGATGATCTCATTGCCTCGACCCACCTCCGGACTCTCCGCACGCCGTGCATCCAGACATCAACTTCTTCCCTTCGTATGATCAGACTAATGGCTTGCACGAAGTAATGCTTTGCTGCGTAGTACACAGTGATATGTCTACTAAAAGATATAGATCTCAGCGGTATTGACACATCTCTCCCATTCTTTACGGAGAGTCGGCTGAATCCGTTTAGAACCTCGTGGCATATTAGAGGAGTACATAAGATTTCGTGTAAGCCAAACATCATCGGAAATGGTACCCAAGCTGGGTGAGACTTTATCACGGTCGGACTTGGTCGGACTGTCATGTGGTATATAGGCCTGTCGTGGAAGACTACCCCTCTCTGGGTCAGCGCTTCAGCCACGATCCTGGAAAATAACGCCTATATTTTCAGAACCGCGTAAGATCTGCGATCTTACATCCGGCCAGTGGTTTTGAGGGGCCATCGACTAAACTTCAGTTGCCAGCAACTATCAGATACGTGTGCCATGGTATGGTCCATGGGAACAATTTGATTGCCTGTAACCTAGGTCGGTGAATTCGTATCGCGCTTGCTTTCACTGTGAACAGGGCGAGATGTATTCTGTGATTTCGAACATAAATATACACGGTTCACGGAAGAATCAAAGGAAGGGTACAGCTAGTAGCCGATCATCTTTGTGACTGTCTGGGTAGAAATTGAAGGAGGATGGAACCGCCGCGCGAACTCGTTCGTATCTATGCTCCTTTGCCTTACCTGTAGTTCATCCAGCGGCTGATGCATCTTCGACTCGTAATTCTTGTGCTTGCGGTATTCGTGGGTGACGGTGCCAAAGTCGCCATCTCATTTTGTGCTGTATTCGAAGTGACCGCTCCGGGAGCAACAAGCATGACTGAAGTACTGACGACTTTCCGCCGGCCAGATGGACCGAAGGCAGCACAACGTAGTATATTTCATGGCGTCGTTCTGCAGAGAGGAAAGTCAGGAAAGTAGGCTTCGCCCATTTTATTTGCAGTGATAATCCTTCCGGGCTCTCGATCTTTCGAGAAGTCGCATATCCTCGCATGACGAGTTCCTCCGCCCATCTGCAAGAGTTTTGTCGGGAGTCGGCGATAACCACTCCTTGAAGGGACAGAAGCGGGATTGAAAACACGCAGTGTAAATCCTATTCCTTGCCCTGCGGAGCACCCAGTGATACTTTTGAGTCTCAGAGAAGATTGTTGAGATCAATGCCAGTCTGATTTTTAGTGGTTACGACGTGGGGTTCTTCAAAAGCGCCGAGTCACATTGTGGCACGTGAGTCGCGTTGCAGGAACTTGCTCACGCTCGCACGTTTACCTCGTACAAACATGCAATGGTTGCAGTCTGCAAGTCAACGTGCACTGGCAATCATCAAGTCTCTCGACCCTGTACGCCTCGCCGAGGTCTTTTTGGAGTTTGCATCCGTCGTTCGGTCCCAATTCTGGGATGGAAGACGAACGGGTCCAGACTTTATCTCTCCCATGGCTAGTCTCACCAAGCGTCAGTCGGGACATTTAGCAAAACTCGTTCTTCAATACAGCAAAAGTCTCCCGGAATTCAGATTCGACAGTCCAGACATACCTCACCAGGACGACGCCCCAGTGCACGGTATCATCTCCCTGCACAGCGGCGACTCCGGTGCAGTACCGGTCCCGGAGTATCAGGAAGTCCACCCCCAGACCGTCGCAGTTTTGGACCTCGGCGACGGTCAGCATGACCAGGAAGACCAAGACGACCAGGAACCTCAGAAAGGTCAGGAAGATGGTTCCGAGTCACAGTACGCGACACCGGCGGAAGTCGACCTCATGGTCCTTGTACCCATACTGTTCAGCTGCCTCGTCATCTTGAGGACCCATCAGTGGTCTCCATCAGCCGAATTCATCGTCATCGATTTTATAGCCGCTCTCATACTCGGACCCGGTACACTCACGCTCATTCGGAGGACGTCGTTGCATCCCGTAGAGTTGGATCCCGACCTTGGATGTGCAGTTCTCATGGATGACGACGTCACCGTCGTGATACGGGGCAGCCAAGGAATTGTGGAGGCCGTCACCGAAGGTGGCTTCTACCTCTCTTTGGCTGATTCTCAAACCCTGCCGCGTGCGGAAGACCCAACTCCAGGTCCTGTGACAGAGAGATGGCAAGAGAAACAAGTGGTCTCTGACATTCTTTATGGCACATTGGAAGGAGGATGCCGAGGGGCATGCGAGGCCATGGTGATGCGATTTTTGCATCTATATTTTGCTTTTCCTCATCTCAGGGAGACGGCTTGCGTCGTGGTCTTTGGGCGCATGATGGGTCAAGCATGCTGGTGGGGGTTAAAAGCATCTACCAACAACTCGCTAGCACCAGTGGCAGGCGCGACACCGCTACGCTCAGTGACGAGATTGACGGGGGAATTTCTGGGACTACTCATAGTAGTGGCATGCATCACCTCAGCGTCCTCCTCCACCCTCCTACTTCACGGTGTGTCGTTCTTTGTCCAATCCTCTTACTTTGGGTTGTTCGCAAGGCTGGTCTTGCAATCCCAAAATTATCACATTCGGACACAACGACTTTTAAATGCACTGCGCCGTCCAGTGATAAAGAAGTGGGCGTTCCGTACGCGGGCTTCGGCGGCGACTTTCGTATCTCTCGTTCTTTGTCAAGATATCTCCCGCCCTGTCAGGACCGTCCATGTTCATGGTGTGTTAGACGCCTTGATTCCTGACCAACGCGAGGTCTGGAGAGCATGGAAGGACAGGGTAGCTGATCGCATCGTACACGAAGAGCGCATCGACTTCACGCCGACTATACCTACATTCCCTGACTCGAAGCGCCAAAAACGCCTGAAAGATTTGTTGGACGAAGCTCAGACTGCTCACGACAGGTTCTATCACTTCCACCTTCCCCACAATTCGATAAAGTAGCGTGTCATGCTGATTGTCATTTCTGATTCATTCTGTGACTATTGTTGGAATATGATAGGTATTCCCCACGCCATGCAATCAGACGCCGACGACTGCTTCCCCCTTTGTATGAACATAATCATCAGATCAATGTTTGCACACTCTACCGTGTAGTACATATGTCCACCAAGATCCAAACATCGACTACCCCACGACCTTCTACGGAGTCGGTTGAATCCGCCGGGAACGTCAGAGGAGCACGTAGCATCTCGTGTAAGTTGAACATAGTAGGATATATTACCCAGGCTGGGCGAGACTTCATCACGGTCGGGCCTTCTTCTCTCCGGGGCCAGCCACGATCCTCGGAAATGAATCCCCTATACATACTTCTCGAACCTCGTATAGTCGACAATCATACATCCGAGAAGCACCGAGAAGCGGGCGTCAGGATAATTTTGAGGAGATCTCGACGAAACCAGTAGTATTGACATCCACGATGTCCAAAGTTTCAAACCTTGTGAATCAGCTAGGCATGCATCCACCGATACCGGCGATACGTAGGGCCAGTGGAAGCAGTTTTGATTGTCTGTAATCTTGGTCAGTGAATCGCATTGCTTGCTTTCACTGTGAACGCGGAGAGACAGCGAACAATTGTGATTGCACCGAGTTGGAACACAAACATCATGGTAAACATACACGGCTCGTGGAGGAATCAAAGGAAGAATAGACCATGGCAAACACTGAGAGCCGATCAAGAGCCGATCATCTTCTTGTACATCACGTCAAGGGCGTACTGCCTAGGAAGAAATTGAAGGAAATAAAACAAGGTGGAGCTGCCGCCCAACGTCATGTACGGCGGCGGGTTCGCATTCAATGCCGAGGTCACCACTTGCCGCGCGAACTCGTTCGTGTCCATGCTTCCTGCGCCCTGACTATAATTCATCCGCTGATATATCTTTGGCTCGTAGTCCTTGAACATGGTCGTGGGTGAAAGCGTCAAGGTCGCCGCCTGGTTCTTTGCAATGTTGGACGTGACGCTTCCTGGTGCGACGAGTATGACTTTGACGCCAAATGGCTTGCACTCCATGGCGAGACCTTCCGAGATGGAGTGAAGAGCGGCCTTGGCAGCACAGTACAGAGTATTCCATGGCGTCGTTCTGTGGAACACTTAGCCAACTTTATTGACGAAGCACGTACAACTCACATGTTGCCACCGATGGAACCAATGTTGACAATCAAACCCTCCTTGCGCTTGAACATGGAAGGTATGACTGCATTCGACACTCGTAAAGCACTGAACGTGTTCAATTCGAAAGCATGTCGCATTTGCTCGATGGTCGCTTCAGCAACAGGACCTAAATAACAGTGTCAATGTTTCACGCTCCAGCCTTAGGCTCGTCATCTCGGGAATCTAGACTCACCGATAGCCAAGGCACCAGCATTGTTCACAACAACGTCGATTTTGCTGGTTTCTGCGAGAATGGTCTGCACCGTGCGCTCGATATCATCTCCGTTGGTGACGTCGAGAACGAGCTTTCGGATGTTTGGATGCTTGAATCCTTCCATGCTCTCAAGTCTTCGAGCCGTCGCATAGACCGTACATCCTCGCGTGGCGAATTCCTCGCATCTGAGTTTGTCGGTCGGCGCTAGTCAGTCCCAGGACACAACTCGGGTGTGGTGGTGCCAGAATTGACCACACGCACAGTGCAAATCCTATCCCACCCGCGGAGCACCCAGTGATGAGAACAACTTTTTGGGCTTCAGGCAGGGTCGAAGACATTGTCTAAAATGAACTTGGCGAGGTTGGAACTGCTGGGAACCTGCAGCACTCAGCGCCCAGCATCGTGTGTGCTACTGGGTGAGTACTTACCCACGTTCATTGAGTCAACGACACACGTTACTTGAGGTCATCAAGTTTCCGTGGCTCTGTACACCACACGACGGCTGGTCACGAGTCTACCACACCCCATGCAGCAGTCCTTTTGGACGTCAGACTTCATCTATTTCCTGGCCAATCTCACGCAACGTCGGTCAGGACATTCAGCAAAACTCGTTCTCCGACGCAGGCTCAGCAAAGTCTACCAAATTATGACTCGGAGTTCCACCGTGACAGAGACACTTCTCACCATGGTGGCGTCGTCCTAGCGCCGCACAGCAGCGAGTCTGCCTTGGTAGCGGTCTCGGACTCGGAGTATCAGAAAGTCTGCCCCCAGGCCCACCCTTTGACGCCGCTCATGTTCGTGGAGTACTGGGTACCTCAGGCTTGATTGCCGATGGACGCGAAGTCTAGAAAGTGTGGAAGGACAAGGTATCCACCCGTTCTCATCCATCTATGCCTGCTGAAACATGATAAGTATCTATAACCGCGGGAATTTACGGTGGCATCTCAGATTTTGACTGCTCGCCGTATGAGACTTGCGTATCACGAACAGGTCTGAAAGGACATCACAGGTCAAAGTCGTACAGTACATGGCATGTTAGGTAGACATCGTCATGATAAGAAAATAAGTAAGTAGTACCCCAGTGTCGATACGTCGTAAATAAGATAAATATTAGCTAAAGTAATCGCTCCACCCTCATTCATTAACGGTGCCTGTGCCTTCATATCTTCGTAGACACCTCAGCCGACTTCATGTTATCCAAGATGTTGGGCATCAACCCCTTGTTCATCGCTACCATGCGATCTCGAATGACCTTGGTCATTGACCCCGTCTGGTGGAGGTTATGGGTGTGATCCGGCTTCCAATCATCAGGCAGCCGCTCCTGCGTTATCCAAAGCCGGAGGACCTCGAGGTCAAGTCCATTTTTGGCTGCGTCTCTACCGCCCAACACGCCAATTGCGACGGCCATCTCACCCCGCGCGAGCTCCGCCTGCCACCACCGTAAGGGCTTGGTGAGCTCTGCCTCTCGCTTTACGCGGATGTTGGCGACGTCCTCGAGCGTCATGCGGTCTGGCAGATACTGCCCTCCTTGGTGGAGTGCCGACTTCATCAGTGAGTTGCTCACGGCGGTGGGTGCATACTCGTCCTCCTTGTGCGCGTCGAGATGGAAGAGGGACGCATCGTGCTCGATGCAGTTATGCCGCGAAAAGTCCCAGAGGGAGACTTTGCGGAGTTGGCCAAGGATGAACCATCCGCCAAAAGCGAGGATAGCAGCAAAGATGAAGGACAGTTGGTAGCCGTCCCTGAGTGCCTGGAAGATGTCATATGGGCCGATGCACTTCCCGTTCCTTGGTCTGTTTTTTTTTCAAGCGGTAATGAGATTCTGCGTGTTCAAATCTCAAGACGTTGGACTTACAGAAAACCATGGTTGGCGAGAGTGTTCAGAGCAGGACATGGTGACCTTTTATCAGTTGGTTGTGGTGGACAGTAGGCATGGCTGGTTCCTCTGACTGGACAGAACCCGCCGGCGTGCGAGTGGTGGTCATGGGCAGAAACAGGAGAAGCGAGTAGTGGCGAAATGGGGGTCTCCGTAATGACTTTGGTGGCTGTGTTGACGCGAGTGCAAGCACAGGACATGACTAGTCAGAACTGGATGGACGGGAAGTTGTTGGAGAGGAGGGGGCGATAGAGATAAGACGAACAGTAATAATGCTCGTATTATATATCGTCCTTACGGAGATTCGGGCGATTATTTATGATTACAAGGTTCTTGGGCGCTGAAAGCGCTGACACTTCATCAAGCGGATTCAAGCCCCCGTGTGACGAAATCGCAAAGGGGCTGTGATATGCTCCTGATGGGTCACCGGTCACCTGTGGCTGCGTTGTAATCTTGGACGATTCGCATACTGGACTTCCTCCGTCGACACTGCCTTCCAGTCAAAGATGGACGGGGAAATTTTATGGGCGCACTAGCAAGAATCAGAGAACCTGGACAGAAAGAATCCGGAAAGTACAGCCGTATATAGAAGACAGCGTCCTACGTCCTTGGATAGAATGACCAGCGTCACTCAGGCCCTTCTTGCGATCGTGTCGAGAGAACGAATGATCTCGCTCTTCCGAACTCCGAGTCGGTGACATGTGGACGCCGGCACTGCATTGGCAGGTTCTCACGCGTACGATTCAGCCATCCGAGTCGCTTAATATCGTCCGTCGGCTCTGACCTTTCTCCAAGCCCATCTTCGCTGGACAATTAGCCTAGGCTCGGAAGTTCATAGGCAATGCCGACGGCGGGGCAGAGTTGACCGATCAACTTGTTCAATAGTTGTCGATCTTGGCAAAACCTATGCTTGTGGACTCTGAATCGTGATAACAAGAATACAGTGAAGCACGTTTGATGCGCCCGCGGCTTCGCTTTTTTCTGGACCACATGAAACCAACCTTCTCTCAGCTATCCTATCCTCCATCAGTGCTTCCAGCGTTCGGCGTCCCTTCAACTCACATTTTCCACTCCACAAGTCTAAACCGGATACGATTAAACTCCGAGTCTGTACTTTTTCAAGGATTAAAAATAAGCAAGATTGCAATATTTATAAATGCGACAAAGTTGTCGCCGTGCGACTGGCGGTACTGGCACATCGCTGAGGCAGTCACCAACTCACCGTTCGTGATACCCGAGGAGAAACCAGTGCCCGATCAAAAGATTTTTTTGGAATCCCCCAGGAACAAATAAGTTCCGACCTCGATTCAGAAGTTCCAGTGCCTTTTCGGAAATCGTTGTTGATAAGTGGTCCATGAAGTCGGTGAGATGATAAACAGGTAAAGCCTGAGGGTGACATCTATTGTGCTTCAAGAAATAACAACTTATTGACGAGACACGCACTTGGTTTATCGATAACGTGGGTAACAGTGGGTTGCATCACGGGGATACGTTACGTTGAACGTGCGCGGGGAAGCACAGATCATTATGCCACGAGGTCATACGGTACCCGAGCAAGGACCGTTATCAGCCGCGGAGATGCTAGAAATTAATCAAGGCTCCTTCATCGTCCTCCCCCTTTACCCCAAGAGGTAGTTGCGTGAACGCCTTCGTATCGTCCTCGCCGTTCCATATCTAGAAGCCATCTTCAAGTTCAGACGTACCCTACCTTTCAAGCCGAGGCTCAGTTGCTCAAGGCCGACTCGTCCACCAGCGGGTTTATTGGCAAACTTGAGCAAACCAGACGACCGAGACTCGAAGCAAGACTGTTGTTGCACCCGTCGGATC
Source organism: Harrya chromipes (assembly GCA_038091155.1). Classification (NCBI taxonomy): domain Eukaryota; kingdom Fungi; phylum Basidiomycota; class Agaricomycetes; order Boletales; family Boletaceae; genus Harrya; species Harrya chromipes. The sequence goes on along the minus strand of JBBPNX010000418.1, from coordinate 3,887 downwards.
TTGATCGACCCAAGGGCACTTGCATCCGACCTTGAACCGTTCGAAGATTTCATATCGCGGGTGAAAAACCTCCACGTCGATGTCGGAAGAAAAAATGAGCCGCCTTCGTATCGCCGACTCGGAGTCGAGCGAACCGGCCGCGATCTCACGCACGCCACAGCCACATGCACACTGGCCGGCTTCAACTTGAACCAAGTCAAGATCGATTGATCAAATCGGTTGGAACACAACGCGACAACCGAATAGTTCGACGCTGCCTGTTGCAAATTCAAACTTCAAAGGAATGGTTGTTGGGATGGCGACCCTTGATAGCACTGGTCTCGCGAGTATCTTGACATTGAGGGTTCCGTTGAAAAGTCGAGGCAGATTTGCCCAGTGTGAAAAAGTGTAAACTCTTGACAAGTCCACTGACAGCGTTGGAGCACACCCACAACCCGACGTGGTGCTGCTTTCACTCGTCATTGGCAATTCGCGATCGGAGTCCATTAGCCACAACTTAGAATATGGATTGTCACGATACGCGACGTTTTGACATGCCAGGACGTTCAAAGTGATAGAATCCGAGTCTGTCGTAAGTAGACTGAGCTTCTTCCAATATTTGTTTCAGCCATTCAATCAAGGTATCCAATACACCACGAATGTAGATGCTTCTGACGGGACGGGGAATATCCCGACAAAGAACGGAACGCCCACTTCCTTATCTCTGGGCAACCTAGTCTTTGTGCCCGGATACGGTAAGTAGTTTCGGGATCGTAAGACGAGTCTTGCAAACAACCCAAAGTTAGTGGACTGTACGAAGAAGGAAACGCCGTGGAGTAATATGGTGGTGGAACTCGGAGATGTCAAGGTGATGAAGGTCACTACTGCCAGTGGACCTAGAAACTCCCCCGTCAATCTTGTCACTGAACGTAGCGGTATCATCCCACCGGTATGTCTGGCCAACCATGCGCCCAAAGACCACCACGTAGGCGTCTCTCTAAGAAGAGGAATGGCAAAGTATAGATGCAAGAATTGCATCATCATGGCCTCGTATGCCCCATGGTATCCTCCCAGTACGCCATACACGATATCGGAGACTACTTGCTTCTATGCCTGGCCTTCGATCTTCTGCGAAAGTGAGGTGAAAGCCCCCTTCGGTGACCGCCCACATTCCTTTGGCTGCCTCGAATCACTACAGCGAGATCGTCGTCCATGAGCAATGCACATCCCGGGCTGAGTCCAACTCTGCAGGGTGCAATGCAGTCTTCCAAGTGAGTATGAGTATACCCGGTCCGAGAATGAGAGTGATTATCAAATTAATGAAAATCAATTCGCGCGGCAGCGGGAGACAACTGATAACTCATCAAGATGATAGTATGGTACGAGTAGCATGAGATCGATGTCCGCTGGTGTGGTGTGTTACGACCCGAGAAAACCTTGCTCGATGTCGTCGAGGTCCAAGACTGCGACAGCGTGAGGATGAGCTTCCTGGTACGTTGCCTTAACAGACTCGCCGTTGTGCAAAGTGTTGCCGATGGTGATATCCTGACGAAGTGCGTCTCTCGCAAAACATCAGTCAGGATATTTAGCAAAACTCATTCTGCAAAACGAAAAAAGCCTGTTGAACTACGAGCTCGACACCACACTCGCCATGGGAGAGATAACTTGAAAGTCTGGCCAAGTTCGTTTTCCATCCCGGAATTGCGAGCATACAATAGATGCAAAATCCAAAAGGACTTGGGCAAGGCGTACAGGATTGAGAGCGTGATAATTGCTAGGGCGCGTGGACTTGCAATTGCATCCGTTGCATGGTCGCCAGGCCAAGACTGTCACTTGAATGAAGTGAGCCGTCTTGTTGAGCGTGGGGATCGTACCACCCAGGCCACGTGGCGTCGCTGTAACCCACATCCACATTCCCCGGATTCTACAGCACACAACTCCAGCTCGTCGCAATTTCGTTGCATACTAACATCCATTGTAACTGTTCACGGGTTCAACTTGCACATCGAGGCGTCATGTCCGATCCAGTAGCTTCCAAATCCACCTTCCTTTGCATGTACATGACAAACCATCCGGATACCCTGGTCGCGTATGTCAAACACTTTGGAAAAGTACCCGGGAACATGATCTCTGCTGAGATGAAGTCCATTGATTCCAAGGTAAGGTACAACGCACTGCTCATTTCCACTAAAACTGTAATGAAGTGTCACCTCACCACGTACTATGTACCAGGGGATGAACCTGTCATACTCGCTCAAGAGCGGTGGTGTTGGCTCTGTCCATGTCAAGTTTAGCCCACCACTCTCTGGCTATGACGAGGTCAAGCCGAGATTACTCGCCATGAAGGCCGATGCACAAGAAGCGCTCGGGATGGTGGGTTCATATTCCCGTACCTTCTCCCGTTTTAGTCACTGTACTCGACTCACACTGTTTCCGATTTGGAACTCCAGCTTCGGTCTCCAAAGATAACTTCCTTCCGGCTTCCACGCAATGCCATTTTGGTCTTCCTCAGTGTGGCCTATCTTGGCCTGGCGTCACCACAAGGAACTTCTGTGCTGTCCATACCAACTAACATTACCGACATGGTGTTCATGCCCGCGCGTACGGCTTTTAGCATGGTCGGCCTCCAGCCGTCTATGAAGACCATCGTCCAGATCACCGGTGTCGCACACAGCTTAGAGGTACTTTATACGTGGTATCTCTGTCGACACTATGTCAAGGGACCCTTCGTCACAGTGAGCAGATGCAGATACGTTTAATTTTCTCTTTTCAGTTTTGACGCTAGCTTCTTCATCACAATATTAGGCCGCATACCTTTCTGCGACGCTCGTCTTCGGCTTTCCGATCTGGATCGATCTGAAGAGGAGGGTCCAAGAGAAGCGCATCGAAAGTGTCATGAAAGTAGAGTAACAGTTCGAAAGTACGCATTTCGTATATATTTGTACTAGTTTGCACATAGTCTGAGTCACTCGCAGGATATTGATACTTGACCTGAAGGTCGACTTCGGAGTGGCTTCGGAGGTTGCGTATTGTCTTTAGTGTCTCAGTTTAGTGACAAAATCGCGTGTCCGATGCATCTTTGACTCGGTGATCCCCATAGACCTTGGTCATTAATATTGCTGTGGTAGCAGGCGCCGCTGGTTCCCAGCTCAGTAAATTAGGTTTTGTTTTGTTCCAAATGGACCCGATCGATCTCCATCTTTCGGGTGCTTTGGGATGGAAAACATAGGTCCCCCGTCAAAGTAACATTGATGTACACTTTGGAAGTAATCGGATATTGATCCCAGTGTACTCTAGCACAGTTCTTGTAGTACACTGGTATGCCCCTTGGCACAGCCCTTTCTGATCGGTGCGACTCCGTGCGAGCTGATAGATCGGTAGTTGTAGTGGACTGTGGGCCATGTTTATTTTCAAGTGCGAAGGCGATATACCTAATTTTAATCCAAGGCAATGGACATTTCCCTGACGACAGCCTATATTCTAAATAGCAGAAAAGAGCGCATCGAAGCACCCGGAGCATCGAGGGCCGATGGAATCGAATGGATGGATGACAATTGCAAATCTCTGCTTGCTTCAAGTTCGTCGGGGATTCTACGTGATGCTCTTAGCGTCTTTGAATACAGCTCTTAGACGAGATTCTCAACTTTTACAGGTCGTACTGTAGGTTAGAAAGGTTTTCCAAATTGCAGCTGGAACGTCGCCTTGATGTCATCTCCTGTTGCTTTCCTCCTGATCAATCAAACCGGGCTGCAACGTTTGTGCGGAAAAGCCGCTATTTCTATTTCTGCTGTGTATAATTTGCTATTCCCAGAAATCCAAATGGGCGACTCGGACAATCCACTGTCGCGGGTGTACTGCCATACAATGTAGATGGGTGTCCCTGAAGGGGGTGAGCAGGAAATGCTGCC
>JBBPNX010000417.1:0-20672 GCA_038091155.1 Harrya chromipes | reverse complement strand
CAGCCAGACGTCAAGGACTACCTTCCTCTTCTCTCACCTCTCCTTCATTCTGTTTGTGCGGATCGTAGCGTGATCCCTGAGGCTTAAGTGTTTAGTGTTGTTTTGACTCTCCGGTCATAACACTTGAATACGACTGCCATACGCTTCCCGGATCACAGGGATAAGTGAAGCCCGCACGTGCTTTCGTGTATTCAGTTCGTGGACCCGTCGACGCCTTTAGACGGAACCCCTAGGAAGGGTAGATTTGTGTTTGATTACGTATCCTCTTCGAAGTCCTTCCATTGAGAAGTGATACCTCCGCTAGGGTCGAGCCTAGTTTGGAAAGAGACGAGCCACCGGTACGCCAACTGGGGTTGAGTCTTAGAGAACACTGGTAGTCCTTCGAGTGATCAAAGAGGTAGAGTGTCGAACACAGACGAGTTGAGCCGTTACCGCTCATCGTTGCATATCTTTACCTACATTACTATACTCTTGCGTCGAGCGAACCTACGGGTGCTCCGCACATTTACCTTCGCCATTACTTCCGTCGCCCACCGCCGAAACCAACGAGCGAGGGATCAGTCCGAGGCACGCCGCCAAAGACAGATTAAAGAAGAAGAAGAAGAAGTCGCTCTCCTCGTTGTTCCGCGCCGCCGACAGAAGAAAACCTACGTAAAAACCATCTTCCGCCCTTACCGCGCCCTTCCCCCATTCGGATACCAAGACGTTTTCCGTATCCACAAACTCCGAGCCAGGATCGCCCTCCGAGCACCGAGAAGATAATTCCCCAGAGCTTGACCCAGATCAGGCAGTAAGGATGTCGGACCCCGCTTGGGTAGATTCCTTAGTCGAAAAAATGGAGGCGCTCGCACTCTCCCGCGACCTCCAAAAGGACATAGACGAAGACACGAAGTCAATGTCAAAAATCGCCGACCCCAAGTCCTGGGACGGTGACCGCAAGAAATGGCGGTTTTGGTGGACAAGATTGGTTCTCTGGACTGATTGCCAGAAATGGAAATCAGACAAAATCAGGGCAGTTGCAGTGCTGTCCAAATTCGATGGCGCCGCCGCAGGAGGTGCCCAAGTCTTAATGGAGCAGTTCTTGGATAAGGAGTCCGAGGACTTAGTGGCAGGGGACCCTGCTAAAGGAAAATGGGGAGATCTAGCCTGGCCCTCGTGGTCAGCACTCCAGACCCTCATAAAAAATATGTTCCAAATCGAGAACCTCGAGCACGAAGCACTCGAGAAAATTGAAAAGCTTCGCCAAGGCACCGACGCAATCGATGTCTTCTTGCAAAAGTTCATTGTCCTGAAGAAACAGGCAAAACTACAGGAGCAGCACGCTATGCACCTACTTACAAAGGCGGTAGATTATAAAATCTACTTTAACTATCGTCTTCACATGAACGAAGAAGACTTTTTCGATCCGCTGGTCGAAATGTTACGGGGCATAGGCCGTAACATGGAAAGGATCGCTCTGGAGCGCGGTCCACCAACCCGTCAATACTCGTCTCCATGACCGCCGGCTAACAACTGGCAATATTGTCCTCCCACCGGCCCGCCACCGGTTCAACAAGCGCAGAGGTTTACTCCTTACGGAACGCAGCCTGGTAGAGGTGCCCCGATGGAGATAGGAGCGGTGCAGCAAACGCCGCCAAACTTTAATTGCTACAATTGTGGCAAACCAGGGCACATCGCCCGAAATTGTCGGTCCCCACCAAAGGACCCTAGTCAGCTGCGCCCCGCTGTGCGCAGCTACTACCTCTGGGATGAGAACCCAGAACAAGACAGCGAAATGACCGAAGCCCAACAGGGGTACGCTTCGGGATGGAACGGTGCCCCTCAATATTCGCCGCCGGTACAACAACCGGTAGCACAAGTATCGTACATGGGTCCAGAAGCAGAGGCCTATTGGAGAGACTGCTTTGAAACAGAAGCGAAGCAAAAAGCCGCGGAGGCTTTAAAATAGAAACGCATCGTGCTATGAGGGTGGCATGGTGCAAGGACAACATTTCCTTTTCTCATCCAGTTCATTCTTCTATAAAAAGTAAAAACGAAAAAATAGTTTCTTCTATCTCTCACCCTAGTAGTTGTACCGAGGAAGATCTTCCCGATCTATTACCTCATATAGACGATCTTGATTTCTCTCCTGTATCTATTTCTATCTCGCTTCCTGAAATAAAAGAAAATGACCGTTCCCAAAGAGCGTCTCGAGTAAGCTATGAGCTTGAAGACTTGAGCGTGGCGCAGGAACCAAAAGAATGCGCGCTTAATTCTCTTATGGTATCTAATGCAAGAAAAAATGAAATCCCTCAAAACCCAAAAACAAGTACTCTTTCTTACGGTGGTCAATTTTCTATTTCTACTCGTCTTCTTTATGAAAATGGAAAAACGTGGCGCTCCACAGATGTGAAAGCTCTGTTGGATTCAGGCGCTACACATACATACATAGATTCCGACTACGTTTCCTCCCACAATATTCTTCTAAAGCCGCTAGAACGGTCTTTGCTCCTATTTAATGCCGATGGCTCTAAAGGAGCTTTAGGGAATATTTCCCATACGGTATCTTTAATTATCGGAGTAGAAGGTCATTACGAGCATGTCGACGCTTACGTCGCCTCGTTAGGATCTCACGCTCTCTTTATCGGGTATGACTGGCTAGCACGGCATAATCCGGACATTGATTGGGTTCAAAAGAAGCTGAGCTTCAATAACTGCACGGACGGATGTAAACTATTAGGAACTTCTCGAATTCCTTCTTCACATGAGAAGCCTCTTCATTTTGTACCTTCTCTCAGGGAAACACGCGCCGAAGTCGCAGCTAAAGTACCTGAAATCTATCATGACTTCTTGGATGTGTTTTCCGAAGTAGAATCAACTCGGATCCCGGAACGAAAAACCTGGGATCACGGGATTGACCTCAAGGAAGACTTCGTACCTAAAAAAGGACGAATCATCCCTCTGTCTGAGACAGAGCTAGAAGAAGTCAAGACTTTTCTCGACAAGGAGTTAGCTAAGGGGTATATACGACCATCAAAGTCACCCCAAACAGCTCCAGTTTTCTTTATTCCAAAAAAGGATGGTAAAAAACATTTGGTTATGGACTATCGGGGATTGAACGAGGGAACCGTCAAGAACGCTTACCCTCTCCCCCTTATTTCTTTATTAGTCGAACGCCTTAAAGGTGCAGACTTATTTACAACCCTAGATCTAAGATGGGGTTACAATAACGTAAGACTAAAGGAAGGTGATGAATGGAAAGGTGCCTTCGTTACGCCATTTGGAGCGTACGAACCCATAGTCATGTACTTTGGAATGTGCAACTCTCCGGCCACCTTCCAACAAATGGTCAACGATATATTTAACGACATGTGGGATGTCGTCATTGTTTACATTGACGATTTTATGATATTCACAAAAAACAAGTCTCGTGCCGAGCATGAGGCAATCGTAAAAAAGGTTCTTTTGCGCTTGCGTGAAAATGACTTATTTATTAAACCCGAGAAATGCTTCTTTTCGAAAGAGAAGGTGGACTTTCTTGGGATGGTCGTATCTAAAGAGGGGGTAGAAATGCAAAAAGGCAAAGTTGACGGCGTCATGGAATGGCCACAGCCAAAGAAACTCAAGGACCTTCAAGGATTTCTCGGACTCTGTAATTATTACCGCCGCTTCATTCAGGGATTTGCCGAAATTGCGAGGCCGTTGAACGACCTTACCAAGAAAGACACTCCCTGGACGTGGGAACCCTCTCACGAGCGCGCGATGAATAATTTAAAAAAGAAGTTTACAACAGCTCCTCTCTTAGAGTTTGCTTACCAAAACAAGCCTTTGAGAGTCGAGACGGACGCTTCGGACATTGCCACTGGTGGCGTTTTATCTATCAAATCCGACGACGGTCATTGGCGCCCCTGTGGATTTATCTCACACTCCTTTGATGCCGCAGAACGGAACTATCCCGTCTACAACAAAGAACTTTTAGCTATTATTTGTGCCCTCAAAGAGTGGCGACATCATCTTATTGGACAATCACACTTCGAGATCTGGACAGATCACAAGAACCTTGAATATTGGAAAAAGCCACAGGATCTTTCTGGCCGACAAGCACGCTGGCATGCTTTTCTCCAAGAATTCAACTTTCAAATCATATATAAACCCAGAATTACCAATAGCCAGGCAGATGCACTCTCACATCGTCCCAATCACAGCGACGCAGTAGAAGATCTGAACCACGATGTGACTGTTCTCCCTCCCACACTCTTTATCAATTCCCTTCTTTTAGCCCCTGACATTCTAGATAGAATACGTAATTATTCTCGATCTCATTCTTCAGACATTATCCTGGATTGCCGATACGACCCTGACAAAGAAGTATTTCTTAGCCAACAAGATCGTATCTTTGTACCACCGGAATTTCATACCGAACTCATTTCCTTATGTCATGATACCCCTATCGCCGGACATCCCGGACGAAGGAACACTTTTCATTTACTTAATCGTTGCTACTTTTGGCCTGGTTACGGCCAAGACATTAAAAACTATGTAGACCACTGCCACGTGTGTGCTCTTACCAAAAGCACCTCACGACCACCGGCAGGTAAACTATTACCTCTTCCCACGAGTGACAAACCGTGGACGGACATTAGTGTAGATTTCATCAAGGGTCTACCTGTATCACAATCCTTTGACTCCATTTGCGTAATCGTCAATTGATTTAGCAAAGAAGTCGTTTACGTTCCTTGCCATAAAACAATCTCTTCTTTAGACTTAGCTAAACTATTTCACGACAACGTTTGGTGCATTCATGGACTACCTTCTACTATAGTTTCGGACCGAGGACCGCAGTTTATCTCCGAGTTTACCATGGACTTCTGTAAATTATTGGGAATTTCCCAGAAGATCTCTACTGCGTATCATCCCCAAACGGATGGTCAGACGGAACACGTTAACCGCGATCTCACGCAGTATCTCCGTGCCTTCTGTATGAAGAAGCAGGAGTCATGGGTCGACTGGTTGAAACTCGCACAGTTCCAAAAGAACAATTCCCTCACCACAGCTACCGGCAGCATTCCTTTTGCCGTAACGAGAAAGTACCTCCCACGTCTAGGGTTCGAGGCTTCCTCATCTAGTGTAGCTGGGGGATTTGTCAAGGAATGTGAACGCTCCCACACGGACATTAAAAAGGCGCTTGATGCGACGGCAGAAAAAATGAAAAAACAATTGGATAAAAATAGAATAGAAGCTCCGGAGTATTCGGAAGGACAGCAAGTCTGGCTTTCCACGGACAATCTCACCTTACCTTTTACCGCCAAGAAACTCACACAAAAATAGATCGGACCGTACGAAATCCTTTGTGTACTTCTGAATGTGGTAACTCTTCGTCTCCCACGATCTATCAAAATCCACCCTACGGTCAACGTATCTTGGGTAAAACCATACCGTGAAATGCTTCCTGGTCAGAAGCCTGTTCGCCCTGATGCTATTACCGTCACTGAGGATAGACATGAAGAATATGAGGTTGAGGAAATAGTAGCCTTGAGGATGAAAGGAGGTCGGTTAGAATATCTTGTCCACTGGCTTGGATGGGACGAAACCGATAGGACATGGGAACTGGTTGGGAATGTTAAGAATTCTCCCGATTTAGTCAAAGCTTTCCATGCCTCCAATCCCTCGGCTCCTCGAAAACTCCGCGGACTTTCTCAAATGGACTTTGCATCTCTATTTACGTCTTATGAAAATCTTACTGAGGTTCCTCAAAGTGGTACTCGTCTGGAATACGAGTCCTAAAGGGGGGGTAGTGTTATGATTTTCAACGACTTTAACCTAACTTTCACCCAAACCCTAACTTATGGTTCCATATATAGATACTGGTCTAGACTTTGGCCAGATCGTTCCAGATACCGGTTACTTCCTATTCCCGATTTTACCGGATCACTCTCACGATATGTCATACTTTATTTATACTTCGATAAGCTCCCTTTACGCCATTGGCTACTATACTTGTTATCTTCCTCATTGTATCCTCATGTACTATTAGTCATCCTTGTAGCCATAGTATACCCTCCTGTATCGTAGCTAGAGCTCCAGTCGTATTCACTTCGTTGTTGGGTCATCCCAGACTGAGTGTCAAGGCCTCCTCTTATTCTCATCTCCTCTTCTCTCTATTGCGGTGATTAGTGTCGAACCCTGAGGCATAGTTGATTTAGTGGTTTTGACTCTACAGTCATAACAATTGGCTACACTCTTAGAGGGTGATGGCAATGGCACATTTTCTTTTTCTTTTGCTCCTTATGAAACTCCTTTATGTGATGGCTTTCCTGTCTTTGTTACAGATTTGCCCATAGACAATTGGCTATCGGCAATGCCTCTTGAAGGCAATGGAAATGGCACATTTTCTTTTTCTTTTACTCCTTACAATACTCCTTTACATGACAGTTTCCCCGTCTTAGACTCCTACTTCATGTGGCCCAATGTGGACCACTCAATACCTTCTTCGATGACAGGTGGCTGGTTTGAGAGTAATCCCGATCAGTGGCTCTGATTCTAGAAGTGGCTCTCCGCTTCTCCTTATCGGTACCGTGGATTCCTTCCATTCCGCTCCGCGGGTCTCCATCTTTCCTTTTACATATGTTTCCTCTTTCGCGTGCAGCTCTCCACTTTCCTCATTCAGATGACTCCTTTTGGAACATCCTGTATTCGTACTACGGTCTTCCATACGGACTCTACTTTTCTTTCTGGATGCTTCCCATATCCAGACATATTCCTTTTATATCCACATCTCTTTATGTATATAAGGTGCTTCTCACCTTCCTATGTTCCTTAGCTAGTTCTGTGCAATTCAGCGTACTTCTAAGACTCCACTTGGTGTGAGACTTCTCCCTAACGGTTGAAGACCCTCAGCATTGCGGATCAAGGCCCTCTTCCTAACAAACATCACTGCTTTCGGATCCAGTTCTCTTTCGCTAGCCTAAGGCGTGGGTGAGACATCACCGCCTGACAGCTAAGCTGGACCCGGTCTAGTGATTGTACGCTCTCATGTAACAAAAGAACTAGCTGAACTTTTGTCCCTGCTTCTACTGCAGAGGACCTGCACAAGCCCAACACGAAACGTATCAACCTTGCGACGCTGAACGTGGACACAGACAGTGAACCTGTTACACGAGAGTGTACAATCACTAGACCAGGTCTGGCTTAGCTGTCAGGCGGCAATGTCTCACCCATGCCTTAGGCTAGTGAAAAGAGAACTGGATCTGAAGGCAGTGATGTCTGTTAGGAAGAGGGCCTTGATCCGCAATGCTGAGGGTCTTCGACCGTTAGGGAGAAGTCTCACACTGAGTGGAGTCTTAGAAGTACGCTGAATTGCACAGAACTAGCTAAGGGACAATGAAGGCAAGAAGTGCCTTATATACGTAAAGAGAAGTGGATATAAAAGGAATATGTCTGGATATGGGAAGCATCCAGAAGGAGAAGCGGAGTCCATACGGAAGACCATAGTACGAATACAGGATGTTCCAAAGGAGTCATCCGAAAGAGGGAAGCGGAGAGCCGCGTACGAAAGAAGAAACATATGTATAAGGAAAAATGGAGACCCGCGGAGTGGAATGGAAGGAATCCACGGTACCTGTAATGAGAAGCGGAGGGCCTCTTCTAGAATTAGAGCCACTGATCAGGATTACTCTCGAACCAGCCACCTGTCATCAAAGAAGGTATCAAGTGGTCCACATCGGGCCACATAAAGTAGGAGTCTAAGATGGGGAAACCATCGCGTAAAGGAGTATTGTAAGGAGTAAAAGAAAAAGAAAAAGTGCCATTGCCGTTGCCTTCAAGAGGCGTTGCCGATAGCCAATCGTCTATGGGAAAGTCCGTAACATCGGTCTCTTCGAACCTCTCATCATGTTCTTCAAGATGTGCAATGCCCCTCCCACTTTCCAGGCTTTTATGGACCATGTCTTCAGCGATATGATTGCCAAAGGATGGTTGATCATCTACATGAATGATCTCTTAATTCACAGTAACGACCTCACCATACACAAGGAATGCACCCGCCATGTTCTTACTCGCATGCAGGAGCACCAGCTGCACTTGAAACTTGACAAGTGCTCTTTCAACGTCACTGAGGTCGAGTACCTCGGTATGGTCATCAAGGATGGTCAGGTTCAGATGGACCCAACCAAGCTCTCTGCCATCCACAACTGGGAGCACCCCACGTCAGTCAAAGCAGTCTGATCGTTCATCGGATTCTGTAACTTCTACCGCAAGTTCATCCTGAACTTCTCTGAAATCGCCTGCCCCCTCCATTCCCTCACTCAGAAATCATCTGAATGGCAATGGGGCCCTGACCAGCAATTCCCCTTCCAGTCACTGAAGGATGCATTCCTCTCCAACCCGGTACTCCACATGCCAGATCCCTCTTGTCCGTTCCACGTCATGACAGACGCATCCCTCGTTGCCTCTGGCACAGTCCTTATGTAGAAGGACTCCAATGGCGACCTCCACCCCTGTGCTTACTTCTCGGAGACATTCTCTCCGGCCGAATGCAACTACGACATCTATGACTGCGAACTCCTCACTGTCATCCGCGCCCTCGAAGAATGGCGCCAGTACCTCTCAGGAACCCCCCACACCGTCACCATCATGATGGATCACAAGAACTTGACTTACTTCAAGGAACCCCGTGCCCTTTCCCGCCGCCACGCCCACTGGATGCTTTTCCTCCAGGACTTCGACTTGCTCTTCGAGCATCAAGCTGCCTCAAAGATGGGTCCTGCTGACGCCCTCTCCCGCCGAGACGATGTTGATACCTCCCGTGACAACCAGGATGTCACTCTCCTTGCCCCTGAGCTCTTCATTCGGGCACTCGACATACACCTCGCAGAAAAGATCACGAACTCCACCCCCTCTGACCCCCTAGTCCTCGAGGCTCTCACCGCCACCCAGCGTGGCACTTCCCTCTTTCCTCACACCTCCCTCGCAGACTGGACCTTTGACAACGGGGCCCTTTACTTCAAAGGCTGCCTCTACGTCCCTGCTCCCGACTGCCAGGACCTCGTGCACTCCATCCACACCTCCGCCGCCAGTGGCCATCAGGGGTACTATTGCCTCCTCCACCTCCTCCAATGGGACTATTGGTGGCCCAGCCTCTCTACTTTCGTTTGGAAATACCTTGCTGGCTGTGCTGTCTGCCAGGCCAACAAGGTCAACACCCACCCTACCGTACCCCCACTCTCCCCTCTTGCAGTCGCTGCCACATGTCCCTTCCAGCACCTCTCCATGGACTTGATCATGGATCTGCCACCTTTGGACGGTTTCGATTCTATCATTGTCGTGGTCGACCATGGACTTACTAAGGGGGTAATTTACCTGCCTTGCAACAAGACAATCGACGCAGAAGGGGTTGCCAAACTCTTTTTCTCGCGTATTTTCCCCTGTTTCAGCCTCCATGACAAGCTCATCAGCAATCGTGGCCCCCAATTTGCCTCTGCCTTCGCTCGAGAACTGGCTCACCTTCTCGAATACAACCTTGCACTCTCCTCCACCTACCACCCCTAGACTGATGGTGAAACTGAACGCACCAATCAGGAGCTGGAGACGTATCTTCGTATCTTTTGCGCTGGACAGCCCACCCGAGCTAATGTTACGGATTTTCCCATAGACGATTGGCTATCAGCGACGCCTCTTGAAGGCAATGGCAATGGCACATTTTCTTTTTTTTTTACTCCTTACGAAACTCCTTTATGTGACGGCTTTCCTGTCTTAGACTCTTACTTTATGTGGCCCGATGTGGACCACTCGATTCCCTCTTTGATGATGGGTGGCTGGTTCGAGAGCAATCCCGATCAGTGGCTCTGATTCCAGAAGCGGCTCTCTGCTTCTCCTTATGGGTACTGCAGATCTCGATCTTTCTTTTATGTATGCTTCCTCTTTCGTACACGGCTCTCCGCTTTCCTCATTCGGATGACTCCTTTTGGAACATCCTGTATTCATACTACGGTCTTCCGTACGGACACCCACTTCTCCTTCTGGATGCTCCCCATATCCAGTTTACTCCTTTTATATCCACATCTCCTTACGTATATAAAGGTGCTTCTTGCCTTCCATGTCCCTTAGCTAGTTCTGCGCAATTCAGTGTACTTCTAAGACTCCACTTGGTGTGAGACTTCTCCCTAACAGTCAAAGACCCTCAGCATCGCGGATCAAGGCCCTCTTCCTAACGGACGTCGCTGCCTTCAGATCCACACTTCATTCTGCTAGCCAAAGGCATGGGTGAGACATTGCCGCCTGACAGCTAAGCCGCTTCACGTCTAGTGATTGTAGACTCTCACGTAACAGTAATAGCTATATGTGTACTAGTGAGTACTACTAATATGAATGATATTTTTGTGATTCCACTATGGTACAGTGGGTCAAAAAAGTGTCCCAATGTTGAGCCATTTTGGAGAGATTGAAAAATTATAGAAGAACAAGAATGAATCAGGCAAAGTGCTTGCATAATGAATGAAGGTACATGCTCTTGGCATTCTGAAACAACTTTGGTCATGTGATTCGGTTGCCATGGAAGTGAGGTACAAGCATTTCAAACTGACATGTCATTGGGACACTTATTTGATCTAAGTTATATTATAGATTTTAATACTTTGTATGCCCTCCCTTTGCTTTTATCACTGCCTCAAGTCTTCTAGGCATACTCTCAATTAGCTTTTGACACTCCTCAACCTCTATCTTCCTCCACTCTACCTTAATTCTCTTCCAGAGCTTCCAAACTCCTTTTGCTGGTTGTTCATAGCTGTTGAGCCTTTTCTTGAGATATTGCCAGGGGTTCTTAATAGGAATGAGGTCTGGTGACTGTGCTGGCTAGTCAAGGACCCTAATCCCTTGAGATTTAACCATTTTTAAGCCCTTTTGGAGGAGTATTTGGGGTCATTATATTGCGATACAATGGCCACAGTACATGGATCGCTCGACTAATGGCACTCTGAGTGATAGCTAACCCAACCACAAGAAGATAGAACGATAGTATTGCCTTCGGATACCGATAGGTGTAGGGGACAAGAGAATGAACAAGGAACAGCTTAGTCAACTAACCAATGCACTATGGGGTGAATCACAGTTATTGATAGGACTGGGGTACTCTATGGTTATATGGAAGCCTTATATACGGTAAGCAACCACTATTAGTAATCCAGTCCAGGACGTAGGGTATCAGGGTAAAGTGATATCATAGATAAGAGAAAGGAAACCTAACCAATAGCATAAAGAGCGTGAGTCTAGACCAGGAGGAATGAGGAGACAACATGTAGGCCAGAAGGTAGGCTCAAGGCATGACGTCAGAGATAGGGTAAAGGAATACCTGGGTCTAGGCTGTATCACGTGATGGGCGGGGCTAGACTGCTTAGTCAGCAAGTCACGCAATCTGCTAAAGGTAATCAATTAGTGCAAGCGCAAGTGTGACAAGTCTTGCATTGCATAGAAGACAAAAAGTAAAAGAATGTTATGACAGATTCATAATACATTATTCTGTTGAAAGATAATATTCTCCTTAGGAATTCCAGAACTCTCTATGCTGGGAAGCAAGTTGTCCTCTAGAATGGACACATACTGCTTAGCATCCATTCTCTCCTCCGCCCCTGCAAGTATTCCTACTGCATTCCAGCTCATGCATCCCCAAACCATCAAGGAGCCTCCTTTAAACTTCATTGTTTCCTGAATCTCTTTGTCCTATAAAGGCTCACTTCCCTTTTTCTACACATACATCCTTCCATCTGATCCAATTCTCTACAGTCCAGTCCTTGTGCTTAAGAGCAAAGTCCAGTCTTCTCTTTCTATGCTTGGTAGACAAAAGAGGTTTCTTTTTCTTTACCACAGCCTTCAGAGATGCAGCCTTAAGAACATTTCAAACAGTTTGGGCAGAGATAGGAGATGGAATGGCAGAGTTCATGAGATGGGTGACTTGGATAGCATTCTCAGCCTTCCCAGTGGTAATACTAGAGACAATTCTTCTCCTGTTAATAGAAGAAAGCTTGGAAGGATGTCCTAATTTGACATTCTCCTTTTCTAGGAGGATCTCTTTGATAAGTCTGGCCACAGTGGATTTTTCTAAACGAGTCTTGGATGCAATCTGACAAGCAGAGGCCAGATTCAGAAAGAAAAGAGATGTTGGCTTTGGTAGGGGTAGGAGTGGACTTCATGGTATGGTGAGACTAATTGAAATGTGACACAGGCTATTTATATTGCTTGAGATTATATCATTTACATAATTACACAGCTTGGTAACATAGCAACCATCAATAGCTGTCAAATTCCTATACTACATATAAGATAATGAGTGACAAATACAGGGTCAAATGAGTGTCCCAATGACATGTCAGTTTGAAATGCTTGTACCTCACTTCCATGGCAACCGAATCACATGACCAAATTTGTTTCAGAATGCCAAGAGCATGTACTTTCATTCATTATGCAAGCGCTTTGCCTGATTCATTCTTGTTCTTCTATAATTTTCCAATCTCTCCAAAATGGCTCAACATTGGGACACTTTGTTGAGCTACTGTATATTTGATATCCTCACAGACCTCCACAGACCCCCACAGACCTCCAACAGACCATCTATAGGTTTTTACAGACCTAGTTGGACTAGGACATATCTGTGGGGGCTGGAGGGTCCGGACAGCCCTGGACAGACCTGGACAGACAAATTAAATTTTGCTGATGGTTCTCAATAATAGATCATGTAGTAGCAACCCGTAGTCATTGACAATGAGTGCTACCAAAAACAGTCAACATAGCTCAGCTACTATAGTGGACTAAACCTAGTACTCCTCCATATCACCATCATCCCCTTCCATCCCATCCTCCATATCTGACTGAATATCCTTATTGTCCCATAATGGCAAGGGCAAGACAGTGAGGCGGTGAGACAGCAGACGGTGAGAGGGAGATAGTGACAGTGAGATGAGACAGTGAGAGGGAGACAGCAACAGCAAGATGAGACGGTGAGAGTAAGACAGTGAGATGGTGAGATGAGACGGTGAGAGCGAGATGGTGAGAAAGTGAGACAGCAGAGGGCAAGAGGGTGACAGCAATGGCACGACAGTGACGGCAAGAGGGTGAGACAGTGAGACGGCAGAGGGCGACAGTGAGAGTGATGGTGAGAGTGAGATGGCAGAGGGGGAGAGAGAGATGATGAGACAGCAGACAGCGAGACAAGAGGGTGAGGACAAGTCGGCAGAGGGCAAGGGTGAGACAGTGAGACAGTGAGACGAGAGAGTGAGGGCGAGACAGCAAGAGGGCAAGGGCAAGTTGGCAAGTTGGAAGAAGGCGAAGGTGAGACGGCGAGGGTGAGACAGCAAGGCAGTGAGATGGTGAGATGAGAGGTCAAGGACAAGACAGTGATGGTGAGATAGTGAGATAGTGAGACGGCAGAGAGTTATGACAAGATGGCAAGACAGCAGAGGGTGATGGCAAGATGGCAAGATGGCAGAGGGCAAGGGCTGTCAGGATTTGGGTATTCACTTTCTGAATTTCTATTCCATATGCCCAAATCCGGAACCCTAATTTTAGGTTACAGCAAACCATTCTATAACATTGTATAGGTTTGCATTTGGCCACGGCCAACTGCCTAATTAGGCAACTCTTTCCTTTTATGGTAATCCTTTGACCTAGTCATCTGGCCACGAGTTGGCAGTCACTTCTCACATTATGTCA
Source organism: Harrya chromipes (assembly GCA_038091155.1). Classification (NCBI taxonomy): domain Eukaryota; kingdom Fungi; phylum Basidiomycota; class Agaricomycetes; order Boletales; family Boletaceae; genus Harrya; species Harrya chromipes. Next base: position 6,995 of record JBBPNX010000417.1, on the reverse strand, counting down.
TAGATAAGAAGCTTACTCAGCTATGCGATACTCGCGTATCTTTAGTCATCCTATATGACTCATACTTATCTCTTATCTTCTTATCTCTTATCTCTTATCTCTTTATCCTCTACCCTTAAATGGACTCTTACAATAAAGAACCAAATACATACAAACAAACTGTATAACGTATATAAGGAGAACTCCCTACAACGTTCTCCTTTAACCCAGTCAATCAAGTTCTTTCTTGATCTACTGTTCAAGTCTTACTTCGAATCTTCCTAGTGCTAGTGAGTCTCTTCCCTAGCCATAATCCTCTGATACCAGCGACTATTGTCGAACTGGTAACCCTCAGCCTTACTTGTCCGAGGAGAAGTGCAACTACGCATTGCGTTAAGGGTGAGAGCAACAGTGAGAGTGAGTCAGCAGAGGGCAAGGGCAAGTTGGCAGAGGGCAAGGGTGAGATGGTGAGATGAGAGGTCATGGGTGAGAGGGTGAGGGTGAGATGGTGAGATGAGAGGTCATGGGTGAGAGGGTGAGGGTGAGAGGGTGACAGCAAGACGGTGAGATGGTGAGACAGCAGAGGGTGACTGTTATGAATCGCACCATAACTGTTACGTTTCACTTTTTCTTTTCACTTCGCCTTCATCCTTTGTCTTCACTTGGACTACGCCTCCGTTGCTGCATAGGCCATTAGGGTCTCGCTTATGCCATTGCCCTTGACCCACACTAATTCCATCGTATTCCACAGACATTCTATCTTACTCATCGTGCTCTTATCATATGCCGTGCCCTTCGCACATTCGTCATCGCTTCGTCATCTCCTTGTCATTCTTGCTTACTCCGTTGCTGTGCATAGCAGTGCTTGTGAGTCATGACGAGTCATTTCCCCTTTATATCCAGATGACTCCGCTGCCTGCCCTAAAGGGGCTTTATGTATATAAACCCTAGATACCTGTCCATGTAACCTCAGTCTTGATCCACTCAATCTATCTGAGCTTACTTGACTCCTCCTGCGTCCGTCGTCGGATCTCCTCCTTCGACTCCTTCGTCTACATCGTCGACCTTCCCAGTCCTCGACCGTCCCCCGGTTAGCGACCGGAACCTTTGCTCCTTTGACGTCTTCCATAGTAGGAAGACTCCTGGTCATCACACGACCACCTGAGGCATCGTCCTCACCCTTCGTCCCGCAGCTTTAGGTCGCACCCCCTTGCTCTTGTTCCAACGTGTGGGTGAGTCATCGCTGCCGCGGAACCTGAGAACCTTCAACCCTTCGTCCTCGCTACGCAGCAACTGTAACAATAACATTCTTTTCTTTTCACTTTCTTGCAACGCAAGACTTGTCTCACTTGCACTTGCACTAATTGATTACCTTTAGCAGATCACGTGACTTGCTTAGTCAGCAGTCTAGCCCCACCCATCACATGATACAGTCTAAACCCAGGTTATCCTTGACCCGCTATCTATGACGTCAGTCCTCATGGCTGTCTCATCATCCCCTCATTGCCTTGGTCTAGACTATTGCTCATTATGCTATTGGTTAGTTCCTTCTTATCTATGCCTCACAAGTTACACATTGTTATACCCTATGCCCTGGACTGGATTACTAATAGTGGTAGCTGTACATATATAAGGCTTCCATGTAACCCTAGAGTACCCCAGTCCTATCAATAACTGTGATTCCACCTAAAGTCCTAGGTCGACACTTGAGAAGACTATTTTGTTCTTTGTTCCTTTTCCTTTCGCCAACATCTACTGGCATCCAGAGACAACACTTTGTTCTTATCATCTTGTGGTTGGGTTGGTTATCACTCAGAGTGCCATCAGTTGGTTGAGCCTTTGACTAAGAGGTCTCCGTATCACAATAGTGACAGCAAGACAGCAAAGGGTGAGAGTGAGATGGCGAGATGAGAGGGTGGGGTGGAGCGATGGCAAACAAAACAGACAAGGGCAAAATACATCATGTGCTAATTTAGGGCTGGCATACTTTACCTTTATCTTCACTTTGCTCTCACACTCATCCACCCCATTCCTCGCTGTCTCGCTGTCTCACCTTTGCCCTCACCACCCTCACCCTTGCCTTGCCATCTTGCCATCTTGCCACCCCATCACCCTCTCACTCTCGTGTGTAAACACGAATACAAACAGTTATGCTGTTCGCATTCATGTTTGCACACAACTTTTGCCATCTTTGCCCTTGCCCCCACCCTTGCCCTTGCCCCCACCCTTGCCCTTGCCCTTGCCCTTGCCCTTGCCCTTGCCCTTGCCTTTGCCTTGCCGTTGCTGACTGACGACAATGACAATGACAATGACAATGTGATAACTGTGATAACACGGTTGTCACGCCATCATTGTCATCATTGCCAATGCCTTTCACCCTTGTCTTGCCATCCAATGATGACAACACAATAACCCAAATAGTGCCGGGGTTGTCACCTTGTCATCATCGTTGCTCGTCATGTCGTTGTCATTGTGACGGACTCATCACCTCCACACTTATTTTTTTACTATGGTACTACTGTAGCTACAGAGTTAATATTGTACAATAATAAATATATAGGATGGCTTTTTTGGTCGCATTACTATTAACATGATGTTGTGAAATTGGCTTGCCAATGTAGACTCACATTATGGCATCATTACTACAGTGACTACATAGTATAACTAGGTACCATTAGGTACTACTGACATAATCCTTTTTTCCTGATGTTCTTGGCTATGGAAGCAGGTAGAAGCTCAGCCCCAGGCTCATTGGGTTGCAAGAGTAGTCCAGGGGAGCATCAGTAAATTTACAATGTTCTTTATTTGGCTTATTCATGGCTTGCCATGTCTAATTTGTCTGATGACATAATGCTAGCACGGCAAGTTGATTAAGCTCAATAGCCAAGGATGCAACATGTCTTTTCCTTCTTATAGAACTTTCAACAATTCACAAAGACAGATTAGATGTACAAGATATATTGTATGGATAAATAGATAAAAGACACTAAGTATATAAGTACATCTGCACATTTAATAAAAAAGACGAGGGGTGGGTTGGTCATTGCCAGAACTAACAATGTTACCATCACAGATGATGAGAATTAGTGTGTGCTTATTGTTGTACTTGAGCTGTGTGAGCGAGTCAATTGTGCAATGCAATGAGGTCTCTCCTTCTGTGTAACAAGGGACTTGGCAAATCACAAATTTGTCATGGTCCTCTGGGGTACGAGGTGTGCTGAATTTGATTGATGCAATTGTTACGGTTTTCCTCAGTTAAAACAGAACTAGAACCATGCATAAGCCAATGGATATAGGACAGGATGCGCACAGGAAAGCGCCCCCTGTTACATTTCACTTTTTCTTTTCACTTCGTCTTCGTCCTTCGCCTTCACTCGGACTATGCCTCCGTTGCCGCATAGGCCGTTAGGGTCTCGCTTATGCCATTGCCCTTGACCCACACTAATTCCATCATATTCCACAGACATTCTATTTTACTCATTGTGCTCTTGTCATATGCTGTGCCCTTCGCACATTCGTCATCGTTTCGTCATTGCTTTGTCATTGCTTTGTTATTCTTGCTTACTCTGTTGCTGCGCAAAGCAGTGCTTGTGAGTCATGACAAGTCATTTCCCTTTTATATCCAGATGACTCTGCTGCCTGCCCTAAAGGGCCTTTACGTATATAAACCCTAAATACCCGTCCATGTAACCTCAGTCTTGATCCACTCAATTTATCTGAGCTTACTTGACTCCTCCTGCGTCCGTCGTCAGATCTCCTCCTTCAACATCCCTTGTCTATGTTGTTGACCCCCCAGTCTTCGACTGTCTCCTGGTTAGCGACCGGAACTCTTGCTCCTTCGTCGTCTTCGACCATTGAAGACTCCCGGTCGTCGCGCGACCACCTGAGGTATCGTCCTCATCCTTCGTCCTTGTCCTTAGTCCCACGTCTTTAGGTCGCACCCCTTGCTCTTGTTCCAACGCGTGGGTGAGTCATCGCCGCTGCAGAACCTGAGAACCCTCAACCCTTCATCCTCGCGAGTCTCGTACTCAGTCCTGAGTCCACAGTAGCCTGCTTACACAGCAACTGTAACACCCCCTTTGTTTTCTTTCTTTAGACTAAGGGTTAGCCGTTCAGCTAATCTTAGAACTCATTTGCGATAGACTTCCATCCCCCAGGGATATTAGGACTCCAATCATGAGTTCCTCGATTGACCCTGAAGCATGAAGGCTGTTCATCCAGAATGGGACAACACTTCATTTAGTATATTTCATATACACACTGATTGAGTCATTGATGTTATCAGTGACTCACTCTCTTATCTATAGACATTCCCCTTTGGGACAGATACCCCGATATGATCCAATGATCCCATCACTGATACCATTGTCTTGGACAATTCTGATCAGGTCATGTTTGACCCTTTCATTCCTTTTGGTTGTTATTGATCCTTTGCCTTCCTCAGATCAATAACTCTCTTCCTAGTTACCTGTTTGGGACATTCCCTCCTGTCATTGTTGTACAAATGACATATCCTCCTCCTGACCAAGTTATACCACCTTTCTCTTTCGACTGTATGACTCACCCTTGTAGATAGCATATCTCTGACTCCTTCCGAGTCTCCCCAAACAAACACACAAACTCCTTTTGTAGCATTACTATACTTGTCTGAGTAGACAGTATAAATACCCCTCACATATACAGTAGCACCCCAGCTAATTCTATGCACCACAAGTGTAGGATTCTAGTCTCACTCCTAGTGTGATTTAGTTCTGGGTCCCTAGAGACCCATCTCAACGTTGTCTGGATTTGGGTATTCACTCTCTGAATTCCTATTTCATATGCCCAAATCCAGAACCCTAATTTAAGGTTATAGCAAACCGTTCTATAACATTGTATAGGTTTGCGTTTGGCCATGGCCACCTTCTAAATTAGGCAACTCTTGCCTTTCATGGTAACACCTGCAACCAGTCACTTGGTCATAGAGTTGATGTTCACTCCTCACATTACGTCATAGATAAGAAGCTTATTCAGCTATGCGATACTTGCATATCTTTAGTCATCACGCATGACTCATTCCTTATTGCATGACTCATCCTTATCTCTTATCTTCTTCTCTTCGTGTCTCTTATCTCTTATCTTCTTCTCTTCGTGTCTCTTATCTCTTATCTTCTTCTCTTCGTATCTCTTATCTCTTATCTCTTTATCTTCTACCCTTAAACAGACTCTTACGATAAAGAACCAAATAAGTACAACAAACTATATAACATATATAAGGAGAACTCCCTACGACGTTCTCCTTTAACTCAGTCAATCAAGTTCTTTCTTAATCTACTGTTCAAGTCTTACTTCGAATATCTCTAGTGCTAGTGAGTCTCTTCCCTAGCCATAATCCTCTGATATCAGTGACTACCATCGACTGGTAACCCCTCAGTCCTACTTGTCTGAGGGTGCAGCGCAACTACGCATTGCGTTAGGTTATGAGCCCCAGTTGAGCAGACCCCGACTTCACTCTTTGCACACTTCTTCTTACTCCCTTTGTTGCCTTTGCTCTGCCATGGAGCCTTTCGAAGTTGCTTGGTTCACCCGCATTCTTTACATGATCCTTCAAACGATCACTGTAATTAACAGTAGTCGACCAACGCATGTCTTTGACACCATTGTCATCTACACTCAGACTTCACTCGCGATCTGGTACTTGCTTATCCAGAATGCAGAGTCACCTTTTGGATCTTTTGCTCTGGGGATGAATTGGCGTGTTGACAATATGTTCTGCATCCTTCATATAGGCTTAACCTGTCTGGAAATCTAACTGGTTAGACCTATTTCGCCACCCACTTCAGATCGGCGAGCATCCCCACCTCTTCCTGCCATGCAACCCTTGCATGATCACACTCCCAGACCGACCTCTTTGTCCTCGTACTTCCCTCCTCCCACAGCACCTCTTATCTTCGACCAGTCAGCTCCTTGTGGAATTCGGAAATGTCAGCAACCATATTACAGCAATCCTTTCCACCATGCTTGCCCTATCTGCAGGCACCATCTTGAGCTTAGACAGCGTTGCTATGGGAACTTCGTGGACTCTTCCTGGTGGCATCATTTAGTATTCTAGCACGGCACTTCTTGTTATGTGAGAGCATACAATCACTAGATGTGAAGCAGCTTAGCTGTCAGGCGGCGATGTATCACCCATGCTTTTGGCTAGCGGAATGAAGTGTGGATCCGAAGGCAGCGATGTCCGTTAGGAAGAGGGCCTTGATGCGCGATGCTAAGGGTCTTCGACCGTTAGGGAGAAGTCTCACACCAAGTGGAGTCTTAGAAGTATGCTGCATTGCACAGAACTAGCTAAGGGACATGGAAGGCGAGAAGCACCTTATATACGTAAAGAGAAGTGGATATAAAAGGAATATGTCTGGATATGGGAAGCATCCAGAAGGAGAAGCGGAGTCCATATGGAAGACCGTAGTATGAATACAGGATGTTCCAAAAGGAGTCATCCAAAAGAGGAAGGTGGAGAGCCGCATACAAAAGGGGAAACATATGTAAAGGAAATGTGGAGACCTGCAGAGCGGAATGAAGGGAATCTGCGGTACCTGTAAGGAGAAGCGAAGAGCTGCTTCTAGAATCAGAGCCACTGATTGGGATTACTCTCGAACCAGCCACCCGTCATTGAAGAGGGGATAGAATGGTCTATGTCAGGCCAAGTAAAGTAAGAGTCTAAGACGGGGAAGCCGTCGCATAAAGGAGTCTCATAAGGTGCAAAAGAAAAAGAAAACGTGCCGTCACCGTTGCCCTCAAGAGGCGTTGCCGATAGCCAGTCGTCTATGGGGAAATCCGTAACATTAGCTCCCTCATCGGTAGAGTTGAGCACCTGCGATACATCAAAACCCATGGGCGTCTCCCTCATTGTAAACGACATCGTTATCGTCGCCCCAGTCGGATAGGGTGTTCCGGTCCGGGAGACTAGGACAGTCTCGTTGATTATGTCCTGGAGCGAGAGCTCGACAGAACGGGCATCGGTAGGAGGGGCAGTGAGG
>JBBPNX010000416.1:0-20705 GCA_038091155.1 Harrya chromipes | reverse complement strand
GAAAGCCGGAGCTGTGCTTCTAAGCGAGACACAGGAATACAGAATGTACGCTAAGACAAAAGAAGACAAAAGAGATCAAGGAGATATTTCGGAGAAGAAGTCCGGAGGTCTGGAGTTACAGGAGGAGTGCGAGAATGCTCCGGAGTTGCGGGAATTTAGGTCCGAAGGGTCGGACTTCGAAATAGGAGAGTCGGAGTTGTCAGATCAAATATCCGGGATATGACACAACACTAAAATTAGGTATATAATGAGATTCAGTAGATGACATGGGACGGCAATGAGAACAATTGGGAGGGACAGATGATCGTCTAAGGCCATTAAACCAGGTTGATATCAACAGGAATGCATGACTTACCCTCCCAGATTTCCCAACCTAATGACCGCGCTTCACATCACCACTAGCATTTGCACCAGCCCATGCAAGGTCGACAGCAATCATCGGATATACACCTATCACAGCAAGAATGGCATCAGCATGGGTTCAATTGGGTGTATAGGACAATATACCCCACCAAGGAAACAAATACCCCAGTGAGCACATACGGCCCATGGAGTCTCTGAAGGTCGGAAAGATTCCAACAAGAATGGCACACACAACCCCCAACAAAAGGAGGTAAGGTGATGAGCATTGTTAGATGTTATCAGAGAAAACAGGAAGAGAAACAGCCAATAGTCACCCAAAGACTGAACTTGCACTATACTTGTATGATGATCCTCCATTGCCTGAGGACACATACAAGCCTGTGTGGGTGGGTGGGTGTGCCTCAATGTACCGCTTGAATAATATGTATGTGACTTCAAAGAGTTTGAGTTTGAGATGGTAGCTGCCCTCAGTATGCACGCTGAGATTGGGGAATACAAAGAAACTGGTGTCTTAGTTGCAATTTTTGGGATCCTTGAGATGGTGTAGGGATGAAACGACGGAGCCTGGTACATTGTGTGTTACCGATTGTGGGGGATGAAAAGGGCTATTAGAAAGAGAGAAAGGGATGGACCTGAGCCAATGAAATTTGGTGTTGCCGTTGGATTTGGCAAGACTGGCAAACATGAAGTATGTAGTAAGGGTTCTAAAGGAAGTTGTGCCACAGCGATGTTGTCACAGCACTGTGACCATGACACCGTCCACACGGTCCACAAACTAATAGGGTGGCAACATTGTGCCTGATCAGAGCAAATCAACCATCTCAATGGACAAGTGAACTGTGAAACTGGTAAGTGACTTGCAGACAGGCTTCATCACTCAACTAGGAAGTGTTCAGAACCTATTACTCCAGAAATCTCGATGATGGGCCACATATACGTAAGAGTCTGATTACGTTGTCCTGGCTGCGACATTCTGTCGAAAGGACATTCATGTCCATTTCATCAGGGTATGGGTGAGTTTTTCCATGAACCAATGGTTGCCTAACTATTTCAGGTACACTGTATGAGCTGTAACATGGTCTTGGCAGGAACAAGACATGACTTATCCGCTATTTCCAGCATGCATTAGCCTTGGACGAATGATGTATCAAGTTTTTGCCTGAGTATGTATGTGTATGGCGAATGATCCAGTTCCTGTGTTGACAGACGTATACCCACAATTCTCTAATGACCCCGACAGTAAGATGGTCAGAGCCTGGAGTAATCCAGCGGGTCCTATCTGAATTACATACTTGAATGTGGCTAATTTCATATGTCACATTTGTCCAGTTTTTTTGATAATTATGTTCACAGAGCAGTTGTGGTGGTTTGTCATCCATGAAAGGATTTATATGGCTTTGCACTATCGTTTAGTTCCTTTGCACCAGATTTGTTGCTACCTTTTGTTTGATGTGACACTTTGTTATTCATGCCTCCACCCACAGTGAATCTACACGTTGTGATGGTGACTGGTCTGTTGGATGTGCTCAGCAGTGATTGATTCAGTTGATGCTGTAAGCACAGTGATAAGATTCTTCGCTACAACTTGGAATACATAGCTGTTTAGTCTTATGGGCTCGGGCACGCGCAGCATTCTCATGGATGTGTGTTGGTTCACTGCGCAGAAATGATTCGCAACAAGGTCCTGATGGAAGACGCATTCCAGAATCTGAATCACGATTACGATGATGGCTGCCAATAGGCTGGAATATGACAACACAGGGGCCTGGATGAATGCAGATGCCAACGTGAATACCAATTCTAGAGAGAGAGATCTAACAGGTCTCAGACTGGTACGAGAGGGAGTGGTGGATATTACTATGATATGCCTCCATCATTGTCCTTGACCTGTCCACATGCGTATTATTCAAGCGGTACGTTGAGTCACGCACACCCACCCACACAGGTTCATATGTGTCCTCAGGCAATGGAGAATCTTGGCCGTTTCTCTTCCTGTTTTCTCTGATAAGATCTAAAATTTGTTTTGTGATGCCAGTGTCGAGATGTTCAAGTTAGCCTTGGTGATGCTGTCTGTACTAGTTTGTCATTCATGTGTCTCATGATGTTTATCTGAGATCAACTCGGACCAGCAATGATTCAACTTGTCCAGACAAACACAGACAAACATGTCATTGTCCTCGCATGCTCATCACTCATTGCTCAAAAGCTCAAGCCTTCAAACTTCAAGCCCACATAAAAAAGGTGATATGGGAGTGTATGTTGGTGTATCTTCAGCTTCGTCATCGTCACTGTTGTGCTTGCTGACTACAACTGCAGATTGGTATTGCTAGAAACTGCAGTATCAACATCATTGTCAACAAAGTAGGCTAATCGTGCCACACCGTATGTACATTACCTGTCGTCTCTGACATGCATTGTCCTGACCCCCTTTTAGCTCACTCATCATTTTTGGGCTCAAGTAGTGCCATCGGCAGGCCCACAAAGACCCAGGAAATCTGCAACTTCAGAAACACAATCGGCGCTTTCAAATACATCGTTGGTCATACCATACCTTTTTTTTCCACCCTTTTCCATCCGATCTGATCCAACCTCTTTCAGGTCTTGTATCTCGGTGAGAAACGCCCCTTTTCCACAATGCAGCTTGTCGCCATATATCTGACTGTGAAAACTCAAATCTCCAATGTCGTCATTGCCTTCCCCGGCTTACATTCAATATCGTGCCTGTCAGGATGCCGCTGCTATCGCCGGTTTGAATCCGCTTGAACGACACCACTGCAGCCACCCTCACCTGGGGTATCACCAAAACAGACCTTCCAGAACCGGGGAATCCTGCCACATTCTATCGATGTTGGTCATTCATCTATGTTCGTCTCCATCGTCACCTTCCCAAAGGCCAGTCTGTCACCAAGTTTGAGACCAAATACAAAATTGATGTCTTCTCCAGCCCTGAAGCCATCTTCTGTCTTGCTGTCACCTCAAAAAGATTCTCTCAGTTGTCAAATCAATGGTGAATGATGTTGATGCTTCTCCAAAATCTCCTGTGATACCTACACAGAACTCATCGCCTCTGTTCTTGATCGCATTGCCATTCCAATTCAACAAGTACTCACTGAATCTGGCGTTCCCCTTGACCTGTAGAGCTCATTGGTGGCAATAACACATGTCTCCATCGTCCGTATCTGTGTACAGGCTGCCTTTGGCTGAAAACCCCTCAACCAAGACAAAGCTATTGCCCATAGTGTTGTGATATGATGGCCACAGTACATGGGTCACTCGACTAACAGCACTCTGAGTGATAGCTAACCCAACCACAAGAAGAATAGAACGATAGTGTTGCCTTTGGATACCGATAGGCGTAGGGGACGAGAGAACGAACAAGGAACGGCTTAGTCAACTAACCAATGCACTATGGGGTGAATCACAGTTATTGATAGGACTGGGGTACTCTACGGTTACATGGAAGCCTTATATACGAACAGCTACCACTATCAGTAATCCAGTCCAGGGCGTAGGGTATCAGGGTAAAGTGATGTCATAGATAAGGGAAAGGGTTCTTAACCAATAGCATAAAGAGCGGGAGTCTAGACCAGGAGGAATGAGGGGACAATGTGTAGGCCAGGAGGTAGGCTCGAGGCATGATGTCAGAGATAGGGTAAAGGTATACCCAGGTCTAGGCTGTATCACATGATGGGCGGGGCTAGACTGCTTAGTCAGCAAGTCACGTGATCTGCTAAAGGTAATCAATTAGTGCAAGCGCAAGTGTGACAAGTCTTGCGTTGCATAGAAGGCGAAAAGTAAAAGAATGTTATGACAGATTCATAACAGAGCGCACTGCAGCCCAAGAGTTTATCAATACAGGTGATATCCATACCAACCAAGTTTCGCCGTCTATAATCCGTACTGACACCATATCCCTCACAGCTGAGCCTGTTATTGAAGAGAACTGGCACTGGAGGAGCAATATATGGAAGCCAGCCTCCACAGCTGGAGTCGGAGAGATTTCTAGCGAACCATTTGTACATTGGAAAAATACGGCTGGTGAGTTGAATTTATTGCATCTCATATGTGTTTGTTCTGATATATTCATTGTCCAGGATGGACGACCTGCTCGCTTCTGAGATCCAGAAGAAGGACACAAAGGCTGTAGCAAGACGGTATGACACTTACTTCAAGAACCACTGGAAAGAACTCGCCGAACACCCTCGTATCACTGCCTGTATCACAGGGCAAGAGGAAGTGCAATAAATGTTCTAACCTCGAGTATCCCCTTGCCAAGAAGATTGGTTCTGTGAAGCACCCCATGCAAGAACTCAATATCTGACGACCTTGGGCAAGGTCTTCTCAAAAGGAGAGGATCGGTCCTTGCTCTGTTGGCTGAACCACTATGGGATGCGGGCAGAGGATGAGCACAAGCGCATCAAACAGGATATCTCCAAATTGTTGTGAACGTCATGCATGCCCGTCCAACTCGTGATACATCCTGTCATGCAGTGTGTGTGGCCCTCAAGAGCTGGTGACATGCCATTGATTAGCACATTTTCTCAGTGCTGATGATCACATAGATTGTTGTATACGGATCCCAAGGGACAAATGGATTCAGGAATGTGCTTCTTGAGAACTATCCTATGGCTCAACTTCATGCATTCCGTGAATACGATTCTTGAGGTGCTGCAAGATGCATTGGATGACGATGAGGTGGAGGGTGCCCTCCCTCTCATGGACAAACACCACCTGCTTCAAATGTGATTTCATCCCCTTCGGGGTGTCGAGAGCGGCGACTTGAAGCAAAGCAAAGGATGTAATACAGCCTTCCCCCACTAGCATCATCCAAACTAGGGCATCCACTGAATTCTACATTCAACCTTGTAACTGGCACAATTTCTTACAAGCTTCTCGCATAGATGAAGTCAAGAGTGTCATATCCATTCCAACTCCGATACCTCTGGACACAACTCTGCCTCTCATAGACACGAACTCCGGATTGTTCTCCCTCAGGATGCAACTCTGAGACTCCAGACTTCAGCTACATTTCTCCTTTCTTCCTTTTGTATTAGTCTACATTTCATTCCTGTGTCTCGCTTAGTAGCACAGCTCCGGCTTCTTCGTTAGCCGTCTTCACTCCGGTTATGTACTATTCCGAATATCTGTCTCAGTCATCATTCTGTCATCTCTGTCTTACTCATTCCTGTACTCCGTTACTAATCTCCAGTTTCCTCTGAGTATATAAACCTTAGATACTTTGTTGTATCTCCTTAGTCTAAATATTAGTTTTCCCTACGACTCATCTCCGAGTTCTTCCGACAGACCTTGACGGTCATCTCTCCTCTCGACTCGAACTACACTCCATGTGTTAGTCACTCCAACCTCCAACCTCCAACCCTCCAAAAATCCAGGACTGACTGTGACAAGGGTGCACCACATACGGTGAAGCCGACGTCCTTCCAATCAAACTTAACTCCAGAGTTCCGGAGTTACACTCGGAGTTGCATGACCCTAACAAAGAGCCCTCACAGACCAATCGAACACAATGGTGTGGGTGTGCAAGATATTGTCGAACTCATCTTGGACTGCAAAAACGACATAATGTTACGGATTTCCCCATAGACGATTGGCTATCGGCGACGCCTCTTGAAGGCGACAGCAATGGCACGTTTTCTTTTTCTTTCACCCCTTACGATACTCCTTTATGCGACGGTTTTCCCGTCCTAGACTCTTACTTTACGTGGCCTGATGTAGACCACTCTATCCCTTCTTCAGTGACGGGTGGCTGGTTCGAGAGCAATCCCGATCAGTGGCTCTGATTCCAGAAGCGGCTCTCCGCTTCTCCTTAAGGGTACCGCGGATTCTTTCCTTCCGCTCTGCGGATCTCCACTTTACCTTTTACGTATGCTTCCTATTTCGTACGCGGCTCTCCGCTTTCCTCTTTCGGATGACTCCTTCGGGACATCCTGTATTCGTAGTGCGGTCTTCCGCATGGACTCCCGCTTCTCCTTCTGGATGCTTTCTATATCCAGATAGATTCCTTTTATTCCACGTCTCTTTACGTATATAAGGGGCTTCTTCCCCTTCTATGTTCTTTAGCTAGTTCTGCGCAATTCAGCGTATTTCTAAAGCTCCACTCGGTGTGAGACTTCTCCCTAACGGTCGAAGACCCTCAGCATCGCGGATCAAGGCCCTCTTCCTAACGGACGTCGCTGCCTTCGGATCCAGTTCGCGATTCCTAACTCAAAGGCGTGGGTGAGACATCGCCGCCTAAGAGTTAGCTGGTATAGAGTCTAGTGATTGTACGCTCTCGCGTAACACATAATAGCGGACCCTGTCGTTCGTGAAATACTGCAAAAATACAAATACAAAGTCCATCTAGAAGATTCAGTCAGCTCATTTGTCCACTTTCTTACCCTCTTGGTTCGTTCTGACATCCTGCTTGATCACTAGTTTTTAGACAATGCAGAGTGTCTAGTCATCCATGATTATAAACTAATTGATGAGGATACCATCCATGCGTGTTTCAGGAGCACAATCTGAATGTTGGTGAGGTATGTGGCTATGCTCGTCCTCTCAGGTCAAAGTGTGACATTCCTTTGCAAACGGAGGGTCTCCTCAAATCTGGAAAATTTACAGTGTTGGTGATTCATGAATGCAGGTACCTTCAAGTTGCCTTTGCGCTTATACTTTGATCAAGTGAATGCAGTCATCTTTCTGGCCCCCGTATCATGCTTCGATGAGCAACTACAGGAAGATCTGAGGGTGAACTGGCTCGAAAACTTGTCCATTTATTGAAAGCCGCCTGTCCAAAACCGACTTCAGGAATGGATTGAGAACCTAAGTGATCCAAGAAGATGCGACACCAATGGCAGGAAGGACCATTCAAGAATGCATCGTCACTCTCCCAGGAGCTCTTTGTAGCAGGTTGAATGGGGCAGCACATCCCTCTCACAACCAGAAGACCAATGCCATACATCTTGAGAGTGGGCTATCTATGGAGTGTTCTATCGATGGGATTGGTGTGAGACAAGGTTGGAGATGTACCGTGACAGTCAGTTAGATGGTGGCTCATCAATGAACAGGGCAAAATACTGGATGAGGTGGGCATGTTACCTGTCTTTCCAACACAACAGGTGCCAGCTCCATGGGTGTTGGGCCCAGGTCAAGAAAAGCATCATGGTCACCAGCATCATTGGTCCGGTCGAGGGGGTCTGCTCATAGGACGGTATACCCTGGGATCGATGAATGAGATGTCGACAACGATGAGTGATCATGGGTGTTATGAATCGTTTATACATAACATTCCTTTACCTTCGCCTTCCTTGCGATATGACAGCTAGTCTCTCGTTGATCGCACTAATCATTTATGCCATAGCAGATCACATGACTTGCTGACTAAGCAGTCTAGCCCCGACCATCACATGATACAATCTAGACCCAGGTTATCCTTTACCCTATCTATGACGTCAGTCCTCATGGCTGCCTTGTTGTCCCCTCATTGCCTTGGTCTAGGTTCACTCTCTTTATGCTATTGGTTATCTATTTATGCTATTGGACTCATGGTATACCCTATGCCCTGAACTGGATTACTAATAGTAGATTGTCTACCGTATATAAGGACCCCATGTACTTAGAGTAACACCAGTTCTATCATAAACCATGATATCCCAAAGATTACGGCTAGTGAGCTAAGAATGTCCACTCCCTGGTGTTGTGGATCCGTCAAGACCCAGGACTGACTGACAAGGACGATGCTAGGGACAACCTTAACCAACCATAGATGATAGATAAATGGGAGTTCTGCCTTTGGATACCAATAGGTGTTGGAGCAAGGAAAGGAAGCAAGGAATGGATGGTTCTTAACTCATGTCTGGAATCTTTGGGATATTACAGTTTATAATAGAACTGGGGAATACTCTAGGTACATGGGGTCCTTATATACTGTAGATGATCCACTATTAGTAATCTAGTTCTAGGGTTTAGGGTATCATGGAAAGGTGATGTCATAGATAACAAGAATAGTTAGCCAATAGCATAAAGGGCGATGACCTAGACTCGGAGGAACAAGGGGACAATGTGTGTACCAGGAGGAGTACTCGAGGCATGACATCAGAGATAGGGTAAATGATTACCCGGGTCTAGATCGTATCATGTGATGGGCAGGGCTAGACTGCTTAGTCAGCAAGTCATGTGATCTGCTAAGGCATCAAGATTAGTGCAAGTGTAAGTGTGACAAGTCTTGCATTGCATAGAATGCGAAAAGTAAATAATGTTATGAACGATTCATAACACTTGGTATCCAGGACCAAGACTACTCTCTTATTGTTATTCTTATCGGTTTAGAGTTGTGCCTAGCCATTGCTTTCATGGTTGGTTGTCTTCTTGACGGATCCACAACACTATCATAGAACTGGTGTTACTCTAAGTACATGGGGTCCTTAGCTGATAGGGTTCTGTGTCTCAATATGTAAGATGGCACAGGAGAGATCAGTGAGGACTGTGCAACACTGAGTAGCTTGGTTACTCTCTTGTGTAGCTCTTAGACAATTTGCAGATATAGTCTATTGTTCTGCTCTGAGTTTGGCGCAATCTGTAAATACATTTATTTATGTTCTACTCTAAGCTTAGTGCGACAGTGATCAAGGTGTCTTCAAGACCGGCATCGATAGTGACAGTAAAGTTCTAATGAAACAACCCTAAACCCACCAGGGATCTAGAATCCCTGTGAAGGGGTATGAATGAGGAACAATGAGAAAAGATCCAAGTTGCTTGTCCCAAATAGCAAGTAGGGGAAAACACAAGAGAACTTTACTGAAGTTCCTTGAGTGATGCATTCACTCTATATATCCTATACAGGTGTTTGTAACTATTTGTACATGAGGCTATGTAAGAGATAAGAGGGAATAAGACCATTGGCCAATAGAGAAGCATGAGTAAGCAAAGATAAGAGGGACATACACTATTGGATGATAAGGGAACATGTGTTTGGCATGAGGCATGATGTCATAGATAAGAGATAAGAGTCTAGACCTGCTTAGTCAGCAAGTCACGTGACTTGAAAGACATGAAGTTTGAGAGCAATGAAAGTTGTTAAGGATAGAAGCGATCACAAGGACTGAATGTCGTTGGAAAAAGTACGTTTGTAACACTAAGCGCATTCTTGGACAGGTGTCCCACGCGCTGATGCCACAATTCATAAGAGGCGTTTGATGTCAGCAATGCAATAATACCTGGAGCAATCAGAGTAGACCGGAACCAGTGTAAATTGTTCTCTGGAAATGAGGCAGTGGCCCAGATGACCAGAGAGCTGTCATTGTCCTGGATGGTGGTTGCACCATCCCTTATCCGAGTCTTGTAGCCTTGAGAGGCAAGAGTTGGGATAGATAACAATCTGTGTGTAGCATGAGGAGTATACTACATGCAATTGAGAATGATGGGGTCGGAGCTGTCAGGACGTAGCACAACTTTGCCAGGTCCATGCATGGCAACCGTAGGACCATTAGCAACTGAAGCGCTTCTAGTTTCTCTATCAAGGTGAGTGAAGTCATCTAGATAGGGTGAGATGTGGTTGGTACAACCAGAGTCTATCATCCAATGGTTGCAGGTTGAGTCCTCAGTGTCTCCAACAGTTTACAGGCCCAAAGTAAAGATATGATTTTCGTCCTGGAAAACAGTGGTGGTGTGAACTAAAGGTTCATCTCTGCAAGTCATGGTGTTAACACCTTGTCTCAAGCCAGAAAAGCTAATAGGATCATACTGTTATGGACGTCTGTGGTTTGCAACAGAAACTGGGATTGTATACTAAGCCTTCGTAAGACGGTAGCCCGCACATACGAATGGGGCTATTTTCATTTCTTTTTGATTCATTTCATCAAGGGTTAGCCATTTGCTAATGCCGTCGGACACTTGCGTATTAGCTCTTCATTTCGCTAATCACGGACATCAGGCTATACTTACAATAGCCTTTCAGACTTCCTTCCCCCAGGGATATTAGGACTCTGCTCATAGATCCTCAAATTGCATGGAGGCTGTGCATCCTGATCGGATCTCACTCCATTTGGTATTGTCTTTCACATGCTAGCAGAACTCTGTTATGTGTCCTTCCTTTACACGCGATGCATTTAGTTTCCTTTTACACGCTACATGTTATTGCCTTTTACACGCTACGTGTTGGTCCATGATACGCGACACATGCTCCTTCCTTATTTGCACACGTGTCTTTCCTTTTACATACTAACATATGGCTTTCCTTTTACGCGTATACGTTTGCGTTCTTTCCTATTTTGGAGAACCCCTCCTGTCAAGCCATATGCTCAACTGTACTGTACCGCACAGTCTCCTCCCCTTTCAGACGGATGACTTGACAGTTATTTTGATACATCCCCTTACAGGATATATCTGCATACGGACACTGGACTCTTAGACAATATAAATACCTGTCTATCGTATTGTAGCACCCCAGCTAATTCTACACACTTTTGCCTGGATTGTGGTTCCTTCAAGTGTGATCTCTGGGCTAGAGACCCCTTGTTGTATTCAACTTCAATGTTCTTCAAGTCTTTTGCTCAGTCTTTTTGTCACTGTTGCTTGGACAAGTTCCTCAGTCCATTGCACTCATGTAACACATACAAGTTGAGATACAACTGAACCTGCCCAGTAGGCAGCAGATCTCTGACGAAAGTGCCAGGTAAAGAAGGTCCTATAGCCAAACCACCAACCATAACAGTTATCTTCTTCTTCTTTTCCTTCTTCCTTCCATTAGGTAAGGGTCTTGCAGTCAGCTCAGACGGAGAAGGAGCTGCTGTGGTTTTGAAAGTGAGAGGATGGTCCAGCTTTCGATATCCATGGCGGAATCCCTCTAGTCATGTTCGACATGGCCCGAGTCAAAGTGATATTCTTGCATCTCTGCCATCGTTTCCATAAGGTAGTTGACAGGTGAATGGGTCTGGGGACCCGGAGAGAGAATGCAGAAATCTTCTTTGACTTGTCTGTAATATGGATCAGATTCTTGTTCAGTAACAAAGGTTGAAGTAATAGCTTTGTTTGCCTTGCTTTTACCTTGACAATGTCTCTGGTTGTAACTCCTCCATTGTTCGTTGCCTCTGTTCTGTCTCCCCTGAGAGTGGTTATTCTACCAGAGGATTGTGATCCAGGTTGGTCCTGAGGCTTGTTAAACCCCAGCTTCTTCCACTGATTAGATCATGGAGGACCATTCTGGATAACATTGGTGTGATTGGCTGAGTGAGGAGGTATATGAGGAGCACGGGTCTTAGAGATTTGTGACTGCAAGGTAGGAAGGCGGTGACCTTTGCAAATGTCTGCCTCTCGAAGGATAGAGGAGACAACAGTTTGAACATTGAAGTTGAAGAGGTCAATGGTTTGGATAAGAGTAGATTGGAGGGAGTCAAAACTTTCTGGCAGCTGGTACTGGATAATCATCACTTTGTGGGAGTTGGAGAGCTCTCCACCAGCAGATTCCATTGAGTCAAAGTACTTGATCATCCTGTGATGTCATCCACAGTGTTTCGCTTCAAGATACGGTTTCAGAGGATCTTTGAGAATGCAAGAAATTGGCCAGCAATGCCATGGTTTGAGAATCTGTCCTTCATCAGCTTCCAGTAGTCATAGGCTCTGCTATAGAGGCAGTCCTTGAACAGAGTGGGCATAGAGTCCGAAGCTGGGATGACAGTGATTTTGAAGCATCTCCAATCTTTTGGGGCTTCTTTTGAAAGGGGAATAGAAGAGGAGAAGGTGAGGTAAGAGAGGGTGCATGCATCTGTGAGTTTCCATTTGTCTTCATCTGCCACCAAGGTGGTGTCACTAACTGTGCCTCCAACTGAGCTAAGGAAATCCTTCAACCCTGTGAGATCAAAGAATTGCTCAATATGAATCACCCAGTCACTATAGATATCTTGTCTTGTAAGTGTAGGGATCTTGTTAATTGAGGCTTCAGAAGGTTTGAGAGTGTCAGTTTTGGGGAAGGTTCTGGAATGGAGAGTATGTCGGGATTTGGGTGTTCATTTTCTGAATTTCTATTCCATATGCCCAAATCCGGAACCCTAATTTACGGTTACAGCAAACCGTTCTATAACATTGTATAGGTTTGCGTTTGGCCACGGCCAACTGCCTAATTAGGCAACTCTTTCCTTTTATGGAAATGGCCAATTACCTTTTATGGTAATCCCTTGACCTAGTCATCTGGCCACGAGTTGGCAGTCACTTCTCACATTACGTCATAGATAAGAAGCTTACTCAGCTATGCGATACGCACATATCTTTAGTCATCTCATATGACTCATACCTTATCGCATGACTCATACTTATCTCTTATCTTCTTATCTCTTATCCCTTATCTCTTTATCTTCCCTTAAACGGACTCTTACGATAAAGAACCAAATACGTACAAACAAACTGTATACCGTATATAAGGAGAACTCCCTACGACGTTCTCCTTTAATTCAGTCAATCAAGTACTTTCTTGATATACTGTTCAAGTCTTACTTCGAAACTATCCAAGTGCTAGTGAGTCTCTTCCCTAGCCATAATCCTCTGATACCAGCGACTACCCGTCGAACTGGTAACCCTCAGCCCTACTCGTCTGAGGAGAAGCACAACACCGCATTGCGTTAGAGTAATCAGCATTAGGTGTAGAATTCTGAAGTAAAATTCCTCTTAGGGCTTGTCATCTCTCTCTTGATCGTTTAGTCCATACACCAAAGGAGGAAGCTCAAGACAGATATATTTGTACAAATTGTTCGCAATCTAGACAAGATTCTGGTGATACAATCTCCTATTCTCCCGGGTAGAAGCAGTAGCAGTCACACATTGAGTATAAGACTGCTCTGTGAGGATCTGATACATATACTCTCGCTGTGCATCAGTACCGCGCTTCGCTTCACCTGGATTTGCAGTGTGCAAGCAGAAGAGGCCTTCATCAACCACAGCCACCTCTGAGCTTTGTTAAAGCCTCAGTTATACTTCCAGATAAAAAGAGTAGGTTGGTTTTTGATACAAGCTTTATTGTACCAGGAGTTAGGGTCGATCCAGAGGTTCTGCCTAGAGTGGGCAGCCCAGATCTGTGTGTGAGAACAATTGAAACAGTAATTGTCTAGACCAGTAGATGCAAGAGGTGGAAAGTGATCTCTACAAAAGTGTTCGTGGCCAGCATGATAGATGAAAGTGTCTGGAGTAGAGTTGTAAGACTGGGAAGGGAAAGCCCAACTGGCTCTGATATAAATAGAAAAAAAACAATGGCAGTTGATGTTATGACCAGAGAGTCAAATACACACAACAACAATGCCTCAGGGATCAGCTACGACCCACACAAACAGACTGGAGGAGAATGAGAGGAAGAGGAGGTTTTAGTCCTTGACGTCCAGCTGGGATAACCCAAGAACCAAATGAATACGACTGGGGAAACGACTGTAGGTACAGGCAGGTACTTATACTGTTGGGCTATCTATGACTAAGCATGACTAATGAGATAGCAAGAATAGCTAGCCAGTAGTGTAAAGGGTGCTTATCAGCATGCGTGAACAATGAGGTGTTATCTATGACGTAGTGTGGGAGCGATCTGGTAAATCAGGAAATAGAAGTAACTGGTATCTAGAATGATCTGGCTAAGTCTAGGTCAGTATCTATAAAGGGAACCCTAACCATAGTACAGGATAAGGATAATGATAAGGGTTAAGTTAGGTAAAAGTCTTTGAAAATTGTAACAGTTGACAGCTTAAAAGACTGGACAAGCTGGTTCAAAGGAGCCCAAAGTGGAAACTTTGGAAGCTGGTTTGATGAGTAGATAAAAGGGTATTCCCTACCATCATGGTGAATTAGATCACAATCCAGCGGAAGTGGGATTATAGTTCGAAACACAGTCATCCAACTGTCTTGAGCTGTTTCAAAGCCCATAAGGTTTGTTGTAAACAACTGTTGAAGTTCCATTTTGGTTATCTTCAACTCAAATATCTGTGGTTTCCAGAGTGATGCGCTCTTGAATTTGTCATAGCCTATCAGGGAAATGCCTTCTTTCAAGTTCTGGCATTGATTGGTGGAGCAGATGGAGAAGGAGTGAGTCATTTGGGAGCAAGTAAGAAGGTGGAGGCATAGGAAGAGGTTCGGATGAAGCAGGTATAGGTTCAACTTGCATCAACTGAGGCAATTCTGCTTCTCTATACCATTCAACAAGGAATTCGATCCCTGCTTGATGATACCTGTTCCTGTTATGTTGGAAGATGTGACGAGATCCTCAAACTTCAGGAGGAAATTTGTCGAAGCCAAAGTCCCAGTGATAATGCCTAAAAGAACCACCTGTTCTAACCACAAGATGGTGCCAGTTCCTTGAGCGAGAGAGATTTTCGTAACACCTTTGATTGTTACTCAGATGAACACAACAAAGAGGGCAAGGAAGGTGGAATGGGAATCTAGGATGTCAGATTTGACAGTTCTGTCACACGGATATTGATCACTCAGGATCAGAGTGATGGTCCAATCAAGATGAGGAATTCTCAGATGAGGGAAAGACAATGACAAGAGAGAGGGTGCTCTTGGTGTTGATGGAGGTGAAAGATGGGGGGATGACCTCACCTCAGAAGGAGTCTGGGGTGGTTCAGGACTAATCAAGCAATGAGGATTGAGTTCCAAGCAGATTAGACCTATGTTAAGGATGTAAAACATGTTGTCAATATGCCAGTTCATCCCAAGAGAAAGAGAGCCATAAGGATTCTCATTGTGCTGGACTAGAGAGTACCAGATCACAAGGTTGGCCTGAGCATAGATCACCTGCAAGAGCATGTAGAGGATATGGGTGAACCAGGCAATCTCAAAAGGTTCCATGGCTGAGAGAGAAGTTGACAAAGAGAGAAGTGTGTGTAAAGTAGAGGAGTCAGAGTCCACTCAATCAGGGCTCATAACCTAATGCAATGCGGGGTTGCACTTGTCTCTCTCTGGTGAGGAACCAAGAGAGGTTACCAGCGACAGTGATGTTGAAGGTATAGGAAGTCATGGCTAGTGAGGAGACTTACTAGCACTAGGAGCAGATCGAGATAAGCCTTGAAGAGTATATTGAGAAGAGACTCAATTGACTGGGTTAAGGAGAGTGTACAGTAGGAGCTCCCCTTTAGATACAAGAAGGTATGTGTATGCACCTGTGTGCGTCTCTATCATAAAAGGATATGAGAGATAAGAATGAGTCATAACAGATGACTGAAGATATGTGAGTAATGTATCAAAGATAAGAAGATAGGATATCAGCCAAAGGCGATAAAGATGCTTATCTATGAGGTCATGATGAGTAAATGTGATAGTGTCATACAAACCTAAGGTCCAAACATCTGATGTAATCAGGTCTAGATCATGGTGGCTGTAAGCGAAGTCTGAAGATGAACACCATGATTGTCAATAGCAAGGAGTCATTTTGTGTCTGCTGATGCATTGAATAACATCATATGTTATACAGGAGATTTGAACTACCTTCTTTTTTGATATGTTGAAAGTTATTTAAACTCAAAGTAATCTTTTCCAAAATTAAAGGATGGAGTGTGGAACAGGGGGATTTGGAGGGGCCTGGACAAAGGAATCTCCTCTTGCTACCTTCAATAGAGAGTGTTTGAGTAGCTCTGTTTTCATACCCCTGGTAGTTTGAACGCTTTTGTATTCCACCTTCTTCACTGGTGTTGTTGTGATACGAAGACCTCTGATCCAAAGGCTTGGATTTAGGTGGAATCACACTTATTGATAGGACTGGGGTACTCTATGGTTACATGGAAGCCTTATATATGTACAGCTACCACTATTAGTAATCCAGTCCCAGGGCTTAGAATATAACAACTGATGATGTCATAGATAAGAAGAATAGAACTAACCAATAGCATAAAGAGTGAGAGCCTAGACCAAGGCAATGAGGGGATGACGAGACAACCATGAGGACTGACGTCATAGATAAGGGTTAAAGGATAACCCGGGTCTAGACTGTATCACGTGATGGGTGGGACTAGACTGCTGACTAAGCAAGTCACATGATCTGCTAAAGGTAATCAATTAGTACAAGCGCAAGTGAGACAGGTCTTGCATCGCATGAAGGCAAAGAATGAAGGAATGTTATGATGTGATTCATAACAGGTGTGGAGGTTACCACCTTCCTTGCTCTTTTGGCCATGGTTGAATACTGCTGTGCCAGACTTGCTCCCAATGGAGCAATATGCTATTCAAATGTGTTGTTACGTGGATGCCGTGACCAGTATTGGGTTCAGCTCACAGTACCCACTCAGTGCCATGCACATTTTGAAGGTCATGATGCCAGAGCGATACATAGGAGTGCCAGTGTGCATTGCATGATGGTGTTCACTATCACCTTTGATTGTCATACTTTGACCAATCATTATAGAAATTCCTCGTAATGTCAGATAGTGGGGGCATAATTTGCATTTAAAATCTGTGCTGGCATGGAATACAATATTATTCAGGGACAAGCATGTGACCAAACAACACAGGGTATGCATTGATGTGCTGAAGAGTCCAAACCCAAAGCTTAGTCTATCTCCACTATGAGCCACTCCCCTACTCATAGATATTTATTGAAATATTCACAATGCTTGCTCCATTTTCTATCAATGAGTTCTGATTACTACAGGAGTTCAAAAACAAATACAAGCAGGCAGGGGACACCATTGGCAGAACCCATGTCTTCAAGCAGATGCACTTGGCGGCTCATGAGCTGGAAGATACAAAAAGCCTGACTAGGACAGAGTGGGAACAGAGGAAGCTGGTATGCATATTATATTCATGAACCTCACATGCTAACAGGTGATGCAGCAATATTTGAGTTGGTCTCGGGCCATGGTGAAGATCTGGTGTTACGCGAGAGCGTACAATCACTAGACTCTATACCAGCTAACTCTTAGGCGGCGATGTCTCACCCACGCCTTCGAGCTAGAAATCGAGAACTGGATCCAAAGGCGGCGATGTCCGTTAGGAAGAAGGCCTTGATCCGCGATGCTAAGGGTCTTCGACCGTTAGGGAGAAGTCTCACACCGAGTGGAGTTTTAGAAGTACGCTGAATTGCGCAGAACTAGCTAAGGAACATAGAAAGGAAGGAAGTCCCTTATATACGTAAAGAGAAGTGGATAAAAAAGGAATCTATCTGGATATGGAAAGCATCCAGAAGGAGAAGCGGGAGTCCATGCGGAAGACTGCACTACGAATACAGGATGTCCCGAAGGAGTCATCCGAAAGAGGAAAGCGGAGAGCCGCGTACGAAATAGGAAGCATACGTAAAAGGTAAAGTGGAGATCCGTGGAGCGGAAGGAAGGAATCCGCGGTACCCATAAGGAGAAGCGGAGAGCCGCTTCTGGAATCAGAGCCACTGATCGGGATTGCTCTCGAACCAGCCACCCGTCATCGAAGAAGGGATAGAGTGGTCTACATCAGGCCACGTAAAGTAAGAGTCTAGGACGGGAAAGCCGTCGCGTAAAGGAGTATCATAAGGAGTAAAAGAAAAAGAAAACGTGCCATTGCCGTCGCCTTCAAGAGGCGTCGCCGATAGCCAATCGTCTATGGGAAAATCTGTAACACGTTGTGGATCTTCCATGTGGGCGGTAATCGGAGGCGATAAGAAACCGGAGATAAGACTTGGGAGATCTCGAAGGGTCCTTCTCTTCGAGGGGCGAGTTTCCTAGACGTGTAGTGAAGACGGAGGTTCTTTCCGTCTAACCAGACCTTTTGACCAGTCTTCCAGGGTGTAAACTTGGAAGTAATGCGTTCTTTCATGTCCTGTTGAGCCTTGAGATGGGCTGCGTGTGTCTCTTTTCGTGCTTCCTCGAGGATGGAGAGGTGTTTTTCGGCGGAAGGTACGAAAGTCTTGCCGGAAAGAGGGGGATACGCGCACGGTTCATAGCCCATCATAAGAGAGAACGGAGTCTGACCAGTGACCAAGTGGGTGGCAGAGTTGTGGGAGAACTCGGCCATGGGGAGGAGAGAGGACCAGCGGGAGGGCTGTCCAGCGCAGAAGATGCAAAGGTAAGTTTCCAGCTCCTGATTGGTGCGTTCCGTTTCACCATCAGTCTGGGGGTGGTATGCAGAGGATAGGGCGAGGTCGTATTCGAGAAGGCGAGCCAGTTCTCGAGCAAAGGCCGAAGCGAATTGGGGACCACGATCGCTGATAAGCTTGTCGTGGAGACCAAAACGTGGGAAAATATGCGAGAAAAAGAGTTTGGCAACCCCTTCCGCGTCGATCGTTTTGTTGCAAGGCAGGTAAATTACCCCCTTAGTAAGCCCATGGTCGACCATGACCATGATAGAGTCAAAACCGTCCGAAGGTGGTAGATCCGTGATCAAGTCCACGGAGAGGTGCTGGAAAGGTCGCGTAGCGGCGACCGCGAGGGGGGAGAGCAGGGGAACGGTGGGATGGGTATTAACCTTGTTGGCCTGGCAAACGGCGCAGCCGGCAAGATATTTACGGACGAAGGTAGAAAGACCGGGCCACCAATAGTCTCTTTGGAGGAGGTGGAGGAGACGATAGTAGCCTTGATGACCACCGGCGGCTGAGGTGTGAACAGAGTGAACCAGATCCTGGCGGGCGTGGGTAGGGACGTAGAGGCGGCCCTTGAAGTAAAGGGCTCCGTTGTCGAAAGTCCAGTCTGCAAGGGAGGCGCGGGGGAAAAGGGAAGAGCAGCGCTGGGCAGCGGCGATTGCTTCCAGGACGAGGGGGTCGGAGGGGGTGGAGCTGGCGATTTTCTCCGCAAGGTGTATGTCGAGCGCCTGGATGAAGAGTTCGGGGGCAAGGAGGGTGACGTCTTGATTGTCACGGGAGGTGTCGACGTCATCTCGGCGAGAAAGGGCGTCAGTGGGGCCCATCTTCGAGGCGGCTTGATGTTCGAAGAGTAAGTCAAAGTCCTGGAGGAAAAGCATCCAGCGGGCATGGCGACGGGAAAGGGCATGGGGCTCTTTGAAGTATGTCAAATTCTTGTGATCCGTCATAATGGTGACGGTGTGGGGGGTGCCAGAAAGATACTGGCGCCACTCTTCGAGTGCGCGTATGACTGCGAGAAGTTCGCGGTCATAAATGTCGTAATTGCGTTCGGCCAGGGAGAACGTCTCCGAGAAATAGGCACAGGGGTGGAGGTCACCATTGGAGTCCCTTTGCATGAGGACTGCACCGGAGGCGACGAGGGATGCGTCAGTCATGACGTGGAACGGTTGGGCTGGGTCCAGCATACGAAGGACCGGATTGGAGAGGAAGGCGTCCTTTAGTGATTGGAACGCAAATTGTTGGTCGGGGCCCCATTGCCACTCAGACGATTTCTGAGTGAGGGAATGGAGGGGGCGGGCGATTTCAGAGAAGTTCGATATGAACTTGCGATAAAAGTTGCAAAATCCGATGAACGATCGGACTGCCTTGACAGATTTGGGGTGTTCCCATTCGCAGATGGCGGAGAGCTTGGTCGGGTCCATCTGAACCTGACCATCCTTGATGACCATACCGAGGTACTCTACCTCAGTGACATTGAAAGAGCACTTGTCGAGTTTTAAGTGCAGCTGGTGCTCCTGCATTCGAGCAAGAACACGGCGGGTGCATTCCTCGTGTATAGCGAGGTCGTTGCTGTGGATCAAAAGATCATCCATGTAGATGATCAGCCACCCTTCGGCGATCATATCACCGAAGACGTGGTCCATGAAGGCCTGGAAGGTGGGAGGGCCGTTGCACATTCCGAAGAACATAATGAGGGGTTCGAAGAGACCGAAGGGGGTGATGAAGGTGGCCTTCCATTGGTTGCCGTCTTTGATGCGAATGTTGTTGAATCCCCAGCAGATGTCCATCTTCGTGAATACGGTGGAGCCTTTGAGGCGATCCATGAGATCGGAGATGAGAGGGAGCGGGTAGGCGTTCTTGACCGTGTGCTCATTGAGGTATTGATAATCCTGGCAGGGGTGGAGCTTGCCGTCCTTCTTGTTGACAAAGAAGAAGGGGGTGGCCTGAGGGGACTTAGAGTGACGGATGGTCCCTTTCTTCAGGTGTTCCTCGATGAAGTCGAGGCAAGCTGTCCGCTCGGCAGGGTTGAGCGGGTACGCCTTGGCGCATCGTGGGGTAAAAGTCTCCTTGAGATCTATTGCATGGTCGAAGTCGTGGGAGGGGGGTACGAAGGTGTTAGAGGGTTCTTCGAAGACGGATGCGTAGGCCGCAAATTGCGGGGGTAGTTTGGGTTTCTCCTTTTTGATTGCCGCGGCAATCTCGGTGGAGAGGGTAACCTTCCTGATGATATGAGGTTCGTCCGGGTAGGCGGCCGCAAGGGCCTTGTCGAGGTGGCGTCGAAGGTTTACCTGATGGTCGTACATCAGGTAGCGGACAAGATACCGCTGTGCTT